>JXCR01054452.1:0-55413 GCA_002079205.1 Phalaenopsis hybrid cultivar | reverse complement strand
TATATATATATATATATGATATTGCTAGCTTTAATTCAACAAGTGGCAATGTGTCTTCACACTTGACAAATGACTTGAGTTCTCCACGGAATTTTGATTGTATGCTCGACTTCGTTTATTTTGTTGTATCATCGGGCTCTATTCAACCATCCAAGTCGGATATGCGAAACTATCTTGAGGAGGGTTTGTTTATGACCAATTATGATCATTTTTTATGTTCCTAAATGGTGGAAGTTGAATACTCTCAAGTATTCTTGTTTGTCTAAAATGGCGAAAGATATTTTGATGATCCCTATAACAATAGTTGTATCATAATTCACATTTAGCGCAGGTGGAGAGTGCTACATGACTATAGGAGTTCTTTATTCACAAAAACAGTAAATGCACTTATTTGTGCATCTAGTTGGATTACGCTCTTCTACAAAAAAAATGTCAACACTCTCTCCGCTTACTAAATTTCTTAGAATATGTTTATCCTTTTTCTCATAACTAATTATGATAATTATTTTTATAGCAAGGGATTCTAAAGGAAGAAATCTAGATGTGAAATTGTCCGAATAAATATTTTGGAGGTTATTTCGAGAAACACTATTATGGTTGCTTCGCTTTGATGATAGAGTGCGAACAGATTATGAACATTGGTTTCATTTATAGTTACTTCAAAACAGAACATTCTATTGAAGTATTTTTCTATTTAATATTTTTCTGTCCATTAATGCTAAACTTTTTCTATTATTTATTTATTTTTTCATTTATAAGAGTGCATGAATTCCTTGTGTTGTGAGATATGTACTTCCTGACATAGAAATGAAACGCAAACACAGATTGTTTACATGGTTCAATCCAACTGGATCTACGTCCATGGGAGAGAATCAATCAAATAGTTCACTAAGGCAAAAGAAATGAAGAATACATAGCTTATACATAGAAATGAGTCATCATCTTCCTTCTATGGCCTCCCTCACAAGCGACACCTTGATACAAGGCCTCAAGATGCTCTCCTCCTCTCTAGCTCTCTAGGTATTCTCTCATCATTTGTGGTAGCTTAAGATCTCTTCCCTTGCACTCTTAAGCCTCACACCCTCTCTATTTATAGAAGCAAGAGAGTGGTAGGAGGGAGTAGGTGAGATGTGGTAGGTGAGCGGTACCACATTACAAAAGTGTCATTTTTCCTTAGTTCAATAATTGAGAGTCAAAATAACAATTCTCCACCTTGACCCTCAATTGAGAAGCTTTGAAGTAAAGATTCCCTCCACCTGGCCCTTGAGGGGACCTCAGCCCTTGCTTGAGTTTGCTAAGTCCAAACAGTACATGGACTTAGCAATTACGGTTCTTCCGATAAGAGAGTACAACTCCTTTTTCCCGACTCCTTGTATGGCGACACGAGGGCCTTTGGTTACTCTGATGCAGCCATTCTCTTCCTTGAACGAGCATTCGCTTGACTCCAGCAGACCTAAAGAAATCAAATTTCTTTTGAGCTCTGGTACATACCTGACATTTTTCAGTACTCGTTCAACTCCATCAAACATTCTTATTATGATTGATCCACTTCCAACAACCCTGTGAGCTTTATTGTCTCCCAGTAGAACATACCAATCATTTTCCTGTTGCAGTATCTCAAACCAGTCTTTGTGAGGACACATGTGGAAAGAACACCCTGAGTCGAGGATTCACTCCTTACTAGATTCAGATTTTGTGATCACGAGGGCCTCAGCAAAATCGTAGTCATTAGAGGCTACGCTTGCTTCTCCTAATTCTTCTGACTCTTCTTGTTACTTATTCTTCCTATCTAGGCAGTTCCTATTGAAATGACGGTCCTTGTGATAATGATAACACTTGAAAGATTCTCTTGATAACTGATTATCTCCATCCTTGCTTGACCTTGATATGTACTGACAATTTCTTGAATCTTTTCTGTCCGATTTTCCTCTAACAATAAGACTGTCTCCGATGACTTCCTTGTCCCTGTCATGCTTCCTTTGAAGTTTTTTGGCTCTAATCAGAGATTGAACCTCCTCTAGAGTAATAGTCTGCACCCTTCCATAGAGCATCACATTCTTGAAATGCTCGTAGCTCTTAGGAATAAAGTTTATCAACAGCAGTGTTTGGCTCTAATCAGAGATTGAACCTCCTCCAGAGTAATAGTTTGTACCCTTCTATAGAGCATCACATCCTTGAAATGCTCGTAGCTCTTAGGAATAGAGTTTAGCAACAGCAGTGCTTTGTCCTCACCGTTTTGTCCTCATCGTCCATCTTGACGTCAATGTTCTCGAGGTCGTCGATGATCTTGTTGAACTCTTCGATCTGCTCTGAGACAGATTTATCTTCATGCATTTTGAAGGAGTATAGACGCTGCTTTATAAAAGCCTATTAGCCAGAGACTTTGTCAGGTAGAGTACCTCGAGTTTGGCCCAAAGTGCTTGAGCTGTTGTCTCCCTTGACACCTCCCTCAGAACTTTGTCGCCCAAGCTCAGGATTATCAAACTATGGGCATTGTCCAGTCTGATCTTCTCCTTCTCGGTCATGTCAAGGCTTCTGCAACACCCTGTTGAATCAATTGAGCTCTCATTTCTACTCTCACAGGCCGAATTCGTTCTTCCTGTTGAATTTCTCAATGTCGAATTTGACGGAACTCATTATCGTGACTAGGATTTCTTCTAATGAATTCTACCTGCTGCCCTTCCAAGAACTAGACTGAAATCACCAAAATGTTGTACTATTGTATAGCAACCAAAAGTTTTCAGCCTAAACCTACCTTTTAACGCCTTGCTGTCCAAGTAATTCTCACCAAATTTTTTACCTTCTTCCCGTGAACTCCACTGCCTTGGCCAACCGAACGGAGAGCTTTGATCCATTTTAGCAGAGATCACGCATGTTCACCGGAGAAAACTTCCTGTTCTGTGCTCGCGCCTCCTTCCCGCAGGCACTCCTCTGCGTCCAGCGGAACAAATCAATAATTCATCCTCTGCCTCTCGCACGAGAATAACTGCCTCTCCAGAGCCGTTGCGCCTCGCCAAACTGCTCAGGTCCTCCTACTTCGCGAAGCCCCGAATAGGGAACTCCCCGAACCCTTCTCTGCGCGATCACCGTCTCTTCCCTCTGGCCTAGCTGCTCGCAAGACCGAACTCCTCCTCCGAATTCCTCTGCTGGCAGCCCTGTCACAAATTTTCGGCCCTCGCTCGCGGACTGTTCCTCCTCCGTCTTGCCGAACCGAACAACCTGCGGTGCAAATCCAGTCAATCAAAGCTTCCATTGCTCACCGAATCTGTCATGATTCGGCTGCCTGCGACGCGATCCGCTTGCTCCTCTGTTCATGAATGTCGAACTCCTCTGTTCATGAATGTCGAAAACCTTTACGCCAACACCTCTAGCCAAGAAGTATGGATCTTCCCACATACGACACCAATTGTTGTGAGATATGTACTTCCTGACATAGGAATGAAAAGCCCACAGACGGCGCCAATTGTTGTGAGATATGTACTTCCTGGCATATAAATGAGACGAAAAAAAATACAAATCAAAACAGATCGTTTACGTGGTTCGATCCAACTGGATCTACGTCCATGGGAGGGAATCAATCAAATTGTTCACTAAGGCAAAAAAATGGAGAATACATAGCTTATACATAGAGATGAACTCTCATCTTCCTTATATGACCTCTCTCACAAGCGACACCTTGATACAAGGCCTCAAGATGCTCTCCTCCTTTCTAGCTCTCTAGCTATTCTCTCATCCTTTGTGGTAGCTTAAGATCTCTTCCCTTGCGCTCTTAAGCCTCACACCCTCTCTATTTATAAAAGCAAGATAGTGGTAGGTGAGTGTAGGTGAGATGTGGTAGGTGAGCGGTACCACATTACAAAAGTGTTATTTTACCTTAGTTCAATAATTGGAGGGCAAAATTGTTGTGAAATCCGCTCCGCCAAACACCTACAACCTCACTGTTGCGAAGTACTCCTTAATAACACTTTTATTGGTAACGTAGTTTTGCATGTTTGCCATTTTGGACTCGTCGAATACCACATCTCTACTGATGATGCATTTTTGTTGATCTAGACACCACAGTTTGTAGTCTTTGGTTCCAGGTGGATAGCCGATGAATATGCAGTTTAAAGCTCTTGCTTCCAGCTTATCCTGTCTAACATGAGCATATGCAATACATTCAAAAATTTTGAGATTTTCATAGTTACCTGGTTTCCCGTACCACAGCTCCAAATGAGTCTTCATTCCAATAGCTGTCGATGGACATCTATTGATAAGATAACAAGCAGTTGACACTGCTTCACCCCAGAAAGATTGGGGTAGGCTGACATTTAAGAGCATGCACCTCACTCTCTCTAAGAGAGTCCTATTTTTTTCCCCTTGCTTTGCTTGCTGCATTATTCCATTTTCTTGGCTACACTAGCCATTATACGGCAGGTCTTCGACTGCCAAGAGAAGACCGCAAGTCATTCCTTGTCTACGAGAGAAGATCGGAATTTGGCTATAGGTTGGATTCAGCTGTAGGGTGTCTCACTGTTCACCCTCTTGAATTGCAGTCTGTGGAGTTCCATTCCTACGAACTGCATGAAGTGTGCTGTATTCAAAGACAGCAAGGCGTCTATGCTACAAACGCTCGGCAAGAACAGTCCAAGAGAGGCACTTGTTGGCCAACATCAAGAAGTTTATAGCAATTACAACGAGCTGAAGTTTCTTAGACAATCCAATCGCTGCAACAAGAAGTGCAGCAAGAAGTGCAGCGAATTTTATATTAAATTCGGTTATTCATTTTTCATCTAACTCAAATACATAGAGAGTTCTTTGGAAGGTTTTCTTTCAGGTGTTCTTGGAACTCGACGAAAGGATTCTTGACGGGGCAAGATTTCACAACAAAAATAACATCTTGTAGTTACATAATTACATATCTAACACCTAAGGTTTGAGTTCTAACATTTATGTCAAACTTTGGTGCGGCTGGTGCCATGAAGTGGCTTAAATATCTCTGTTATATCAATGTTTTTTATATGTTGCTGTGTAATATTGGCAGAAAATGAAAGATTAAGAAGGAAGAGGGAGTCGAATGGTATCTTCACCTTTGAAACCATTTTTGCTATCTGAAATCAATGTAAGGCTTGTATATTTCTGAATTCTTTGTATTTACATACCTAACACGTAAAGTTTTTTTGTTGTCTGCTTTAGATTTGCATATATATCACATGTGATACCCCACAAATTCATTGTATTTACATATCACACCTAAAGTTTGAGTTCTATGTCAAATTTTGATGTGGCCGGTACCATGAAGTAAGCTTAAATGTCATTCTTGAAATTTTTTCTCTGCTGATTGGGAGTATTTGACATTCAGATTTTCAAAAGCTGCTTTTTCTGCTGATGCCTCATTGTATTTTTCTGATTTCTTTGAAGTAGCATAATGTTTTGCTCATGGTCATTATTTGATACTTAGAATATTCTGCTTATGTTCTGCATGACACTTGATAATATTCAAATTGTTGTGATATTATGTGAATTGTTGAGCTGGCTTATAAATTTATAAGTGTTAGGAATATGGGTAATGATGTATACATTTGCTATAGCATCTTTTATTATATTGGTGCTAATAGAGTGATAATATGCCTCTTAACCTTAAAATTTGAATGACTTGTGGACTATTTGATTGGACAATTTTTGGATTTAAATTTTTATGTCTTATTTGTCATTAACTTGGGTTGCTGCTGGTTCTAACCAAATGTTTAATTGACTTATATTATGATGGTTGTGAATTTTGAGTGTTACTTTTTATATGTCAACTTGTAGTTATTTTGTTTGGATTTGGAGCTGCCATCTCTTGATTGTCTTGCTGGTAACTTCTATTTAGGGTTAATTTATACACATTGATGCTCTGGCTGCTTATTGAAATTCTTCAAAATGTATTATTATAGCTGAAAGCTTAAGCTGAACCCATCCCTAACACATTAACACATATATGTTCATATATGTTTTATCATAAGTTCAATTGGTTGTTCAACTCACTGCAGTGACAAAGATAGTTCATGAATTGATTAAATCATTCTGAGATGATGTTCTAAGATTGCAATGTGAGTTAATATAACGGAATTGAGCTTTTGATTTATTTATTTTTCTTAAAAGTTAACAAAATTATTTGTTTTAAATCACGAGTCGGGATATCAGAGATTTTGCTCGTGAAGTGTATGCTGGATTGGAAGTTATGGAATTTCAAAAAATAATCTTGATGAAATGTTTCAACTTTCAAGAAATGCAATAAGTCAAAATAAGTATTTTAATTGTTCTTTGTATTATTTTATTTTATTTTAGGCTTTTAGCATTGTGATTACTTTTTTATGTAATTAGTAATGGCATATTTTTATTTTTATTATACTTTTTGATGTAAAATTATATGTAATTTGTCACGTCTTCTCTCTAAAATTTGTAAACGATTTATTTAAACAATTAACTTTTTCATAATTTCATATAGCTGTTTTTTAATATAAAATATTTATTATTAAATTTTTTAATTCAAAATGAACTAATTTCGAGCTGAACAGAAACACGAATATGCAAATAGAGCAGAACACAAACACGAATATTAAAATCGAAATCCAAAGTTCAAATGAAAGAAGAAAAACCTTTACAGCCCTAGAAGTACGTAATTGCCCCTGACTTGTTTTCCCATACGCGAACCGCATTCCCAAAGGATTTTCGTTCCTCTTCTCCGCTTCTCCACCTCCGGCGAAAAATGGCTTCTCACTCTCCTTCGCTAAAAGACCTAATAGGTTCTCTGGACCGCGAATCTTACGTTTCCCTACTCTCAAAGATCGTCGGAGAGGCCCGTCACGTTCAGAACAATCCCCCCGATCTCATCCCCGAAGAAGATCGCGTCGCTCGCCATGTTCTTGACGCACTTCTACCTCTCAGCACCTCCACTAACGGCGGTCCCCTTGTCGTCTCTCACATCAGCTACACGGAGGGCCGCGGTAACATCATCGTCGAGTACCCTGGTTCTTGCCCTGACAAGATCCTCTCCTTCGTCGGCTGTCACATGGACGTCGTCACTGCCGATCCCGCCGACTGGGTTTGCTTTCATTCGATTGCGCTTTTTTTTTGTTTCCTAGGGCTTTTTGCCAATCGGATGGGAGTGTGATTGCCTTCGTTTTATCATGAAAGAACGATGGCTTGAAAACCTATAGAGTGAAAGTGTTATAATGCGGATAGAACTACAATAATTTACCTGTAAAATACCAACTTAATTAGGGTTCTAAAATGATCAAATTCTCGATAACACTTATTGGTTGGCCAAACTTTGATTATCACGATCTATAATGGATAAAGTTTCTAGCGTTTGGCTAATCGCAGGATTTTGATCCCTTTTCTTTGAGCATGGATGGTGACAAGCTGAAGGGCCGTGGGACGACGGACTGCTTGGGGCATNCTGGTTCCTGCCCTGACAAGATCCTCTCCTTCGTCGGCTGTCACATGGACGTCGTCACTGCCGATCCCGCCGCCTGGGTTTGCTTTCATTCGATTGCGCTTTTTTTTTTTGTTTCTTAGGATTTTTTGCCAATCGCATGGGAGTGTGTTTGCCTTCTTTTTATCATGAAAGAACGATGGCTCGAAAACCTCTAGAGTGAAAGTGTTATAATGCGGATAGAACTACAATAATTTACCTGTAAAATACCAACTTAATTAGGGTTCTAAATTGATCAAATTCTCGATAACACTTATTGGTTGGCCAAACTTTGATTATCACGATATATAATGGATAATGNTTATAATGCGGATAGAACTACAATAATTTACCTGTAAAATACCAACTTAATTAGGGTTCTAAATTGATCAAACTCTCGATAACACTTATTGGTTGGCCAAACTTTGATTATCACGATCTATAATGGATAATTTTTCTAGCGTTTGGCTAATCGCAGGATTTTGATCCCTTTTCTTTGAGCGTGGATGGTGACAAGCTGAAGGGCCGTGGGACGACGGACTGCTTGGGGCACGTCGCCCTCGTAACGGAGCTCATGCGGAAGCTCGGCGAAGCGAGGCCGCTGCTCAAGAATACGGTGGTCGCTGTTTTTATCGCCAATGAGGAAAATTCATCCGTGCTTGGGATAGGTGTGGATGCTTTGGTGAAGGATGGGCTTCTTGATAAGCTCAAACATGGCCCTTTGTGAGTATCCGCTGTTGATAGTTGGTGGATGGTTGAATTCTTGTGGATTTATTGAAGATGAAAAGTTTTAACTTTTGAGACTCGTTTTTTTTTTAATGGCGGTCTATTAAAGGTTTTGGATTGATACTGCTGACAAGCAGCCGTGCATTGGTACCGGCGGGATGATTAGTTGGAAGCTTCGAGCTGCTGGAAAGCTTTTCCACAGCGGATTGCCCCACAAGGTAACTTCTTTATGTGTAAATTTCTGATAAGNGCTCAAGAATACGGTGGTCGCCGTTTTTATCGCCAATGAGGAAAATTCATCCGTGCTTGGGATAGGGGTGGATGCGTTGGTGAAGGATGGGCTGCTTGATAAGCTCAAACATGGCCCTTTGTGAGTATCCGCTGTTGATAGTTGGTGGATCGTTGAATTCTTGTGGATTTATTGAAGATGAAAACTTTTAACTTTTGAGACTCGTTTTTTTTTAATGGCGGTTNTGGGATAGGTGTGGATGCTTTGGTGAAGGATGGGCTTCTTGATAAGCTCAAACATGGCCCTTTGTGAGTATCTGCTGTTGATAGTTGGTGGATGGTTGAATTCTTGTGGATTTATTGAAGATGAAAACTTTTAACTTTTGAGACTCTTTTTTTTTTAATGGCGGTCTATTAAAGGTTTTGGATTGATACTGCTGACAAGCAGCCGTGCATTGGTACCGGTGGGATGATTAGTTGGAAGCTTCGAGCTGCAGGAAAGCTTTTCCACAGCGGATTGCCCCACAAGGTAACTTTTTTATGTGTAGATTTCTGATAATNAGTTGGAAGCTTCGAGCTGCAGGAAAGCTTTTCCACAGCGGATTGCCCCACAAGGTAACTTTTTTATGTGTATATTTCTGATAATTTTGATATGGCATGATTATGGGAGCTTTGGAGAATGTTGAGTAAATGCTTGTGATTGTTCAGGATTTGTGATCTTATTATTGATCTGCTTTTGCAATTTCATTCTTAATTAAACTGATTTCTATTCGAGAAACGTTTCGGGTAATAATTATCCTTTTTTTCTTTTCTAATGATTGTGTGGTTTTAATTTGATTTAAATCACCTGTGAGACTCCATTTTGATTATTGCTAGGCCTGTAGCTTATATTTTATTTGATTGTCTTCTTTTCCCAGTTTGGATATAGTACTACATGTGGTTTTTCTTTATTTTGGAAGATTTACATACATACCACTCAATTCTTATTTATTTACTTATTCACTTAAAGTTCAATTTTTTCATATATGCCGCCTTATCTATGCGTGATTTCAAACTTTTAAAGTTAAAATAGTATTATTTCTTATGTGATATAAAAGATTTGGGCGTTATAAATGTAAAAAAGGAAGGTTTAGGCTTTAGATATGTAAATACATTGGAATTGGTTGGTATGTATGTAAACGCTTTGGATAATGAGTAGTAAAAAAGCTAGAAGCTTATAAAGTAAGTCAATGTGACAGGCAATCAATCCTTTGGAGTTGGCCATGGAAGCTCTCAAGGTGATGCAATCNTTATTGCTAGGCCTGTAGCTTATAGTTTTATTTGATTGTCTTCTTTTCCCAGTTTGGATATAGTACTGCGTGTGGTTTTTCTTTATTTTGGAAGATTACATACATACCACTCAATTCTTATTTATTTACTTATTCACTTAAAGTTCAATTTTTTTATGTATGCTGCCTTATCTATGCATGATTTCAAACTCTTAAAGTTAAAATAGTATTATTTCTTATGTGATATAAAAGATTTCGGCGTTATAAATGTAAAAAAGCAAGGTTTAGGCTTTAGATATGTAAATACGTTGGAATTGGTTGGTATGTNTGATGCATACCTCAATAGTATAGTAGATTCTATCTCATAGCATATCCTTCTTCTCACATTGCAATAGCCTAATGAATTTATCTCCTATTGCATACCCTTCACCATTTTTTAGCTTCTCTGTCTTATATGAAAGTAGCAAGGGATACTCTCTTTTCTTCAGAATATGTCATATTATCCAATTTTTTCTTGATACATAATAACCAATTCTCTTCTTTATTCAAATCTTTAGTTCTCTTGAATAAAGCTGTTTGTAGCTCTTGGAAAAAATTCAAGTGGTCGCTCACTGCAATTATATAGCTTTCACTTGACTGTGATGCAGAATCTTGAGTTAATTGTATCATTACCATCTTCATATGGGCAAAACATTAATGCTCATAGTAACAATATATGTTAATTCAACTTTTCATCTCCTACATCCTCCCTTGCATTCATTCACCCAAGGTAAAGTAAAATTAACTATACCTCCCAAAATTTTTATGTTTTTCTTTTCATACATAAGAAGCAATTCTTATGTATTTATATATCTCACACCTAAACTTTCGAATTTACAACACACAACACTCAAATCTTTAATACCATATAAGAAAGTAATACTATTATTATTATTTTTTAAAACAGAAACACACATTTTCATGCATAAATTTAAAAAACAAAATTGCCATGTCTGCAAATATTTATATGAAAGTGTTGGTGTGCGATGTGCAAATACATTATAATTATTCACAATGTAAATTTCCCAATTTTTAATAATTTTCCCTGTGGTCATCATAACTGACTTTTTAGTGCTATTAAAATTATGAAAATTAATTTCGTGCTCGAATACCAGTTTTGTCGTGACAATGTTGGCTTAAAAAAATTAAGACCAGAGCAGACAATTGGATGATGAAATTTACATTTAAATTCATATCATTAACAAAAAAAAAAATCATATGAAAAATCAAAAGATCCACCATCAAATAAAATTTAAATCAGTTTAAAATAAAAACAATTATAAATATAATCACCTCTCTATAATTTGATCCCATCTTATTTAAATAGCTTAATTCACTTCCATCAGTTATTCTTTAACCTAAAACATAAACATGAAAATGTTAGTTTAATTCAGCTTGCCATCAAAATCTCAATGAATAATTACTTCCCTAAAACTATAACATAATATGTATGTTTGTCAAATACATTCAATCATTATGAAATCTTTTAATAATTTAAATAAATATGTATATATTATAAANTATATATATATATATATATATATATATATATATATATATATATATATATATAAAATTGTTGAGTAGTATTTTTAAGAAATTTAATTGACTACAAGGCTAGAAAGATATATAATCAATTAAAATAATTTATTAAAAATAGAATAAAATATATTAAGTTATATTTAAATGATGTTTTGATATAAATAATAAGATTTAAAGCTCGTATCAACCCTTAATATCCTAAGAATGCATGATTATGGTTGTCAAACGACTCTTTGTTCGCGAATAGCTCGTGTTCGGCTCGCTAAGGAAACGAGCCAAATAAAAACACAATTTTTTTGTTCGAAATATAAACGAGCTTAACACGAGCTGAGACTGGGTTCACTCGTGTTCGGCTCATGTACACCCCCTAATCATTACTTCCTCATCATAAATAATTTTCTATGGGAATTATGAGCTGTAAAACTCTAAGCGGGGATTTCACAAAGTAGAAACACACATGCACGGGCACATGCAACTCTCTCCCTCTCCCTCTCTGTGTATGTGAAAAAAAAATTACAGGCTAGCTTGCAAGGTTGCCTTGTAAATAGTATCACATCTTAAAAGGAAGAGAATAAACTTGATTGGTTGGGAACATTAACTTCACCACCATATAATTTAGGAAAAAAATTTTCTTCCAGAACACATCAGGCCATCCCCTATCTGGTTTGATTTCTTCTCTTTGGGGTCCTAACGCTTCCTCTGATTTTCAGTAAGGCGGTATTACCTGAATTTCGGTATGTTGAAACACAAAAGGGGAATTCCATTGATTGCCCAAAAATGGGCTTCGATACCATGAGATGCGCCACAATAATAAAAAAAAATGGAACTTCTTTGAGCTCATAAAAATAGGTTGAGAGATATCGAGGTGGGCAATAACAATGCCAATGTCGTTGATTGCAAAAAAATAAACTGGGAGACTCCACATTTTTTCTCCTCTTTTTGACCTTAGTATAAACACAAATAAACAAAAAAATTATCAAAAAATGTCCAAGATTTGAGTGTTTATGCAGAAGCCCGTGCAGACCATCCAATTTAGCGCAATTAGATGGTTGTACGACCTAATCCGCATCAAAACACTAGCTTCATGTGATTATATGTTTGGATCCACATAGTTATAAGTGTGATAGATCCTGCAGTCCGCAAGATGACGTGTGTACCATCATATCATTTCGTGCAATCATGCCGCACAACCCAGCTGTCTGATTTGCATCTCATGGATTGTCGACCAACCCAGCGACTTGCCTGATCCGCCAGCACACCCCGAACATGGTGATCTGCCTGACCCGCTATACGAATCGGCAAGACACAGACCCACTCAGTCACTACGACCCAATAACAACTTGCTCCGTTGTTAGACCCGCTCAACCATTTGACCTGCTCCGACCCGCAAAGTTGGCTTCCCAAGGGCACTACTCGCCCCTGCCCACTGTCAGTTAGAGCTGCTCGTTGCCTGCCACTGTCGTCAGTTGCCACTAGAAAAGACATAATTTTTCAAAGTTTTCAGAAATTTTGCCCGATTATTACAATTTTGATAATTTTTAGATTAACAAGTGAAATTGCCCAAAAATTAGGGGCAACTTGTATGTCATCAACAAAATTTATCATTTGGCATGAATCATGAAGAAATTAGCCTGAATCTCAGTGCAATTTTTGNGCCCGATTATTACAATTTTGATAATTTTTAGATTAACAAGTGAAATTGCCCAAAAATTAGGGGCAACTTGTACGTCATCAACAAAATTTATCATTTGGCATGAATCATGAAGAAATTATCCTGAATCTCAGTGCAATTTTTTTGCAAGAAAAGTTCAAACTCCAACTAAAAATAATCGAGAAGTTCAATTTTAGAAAACCTAAAGTCAAACGGTCCAACTCGATGAGACGAACCGAATCACACTATAATTGATCTAATATGAGTCAAATCAGACCAGTATTAAATCACTAAGCAACATTTTGAAACTTACGATGCCTAATTGGAATGGCATAAGGATTTCAAATCTGACAAACATATAATCAAATTGAGTTNCAAGAAAAGTTCAAACTCCAACTAAAAATAATCGAGAAGTTCAATTTTAGAAAACCTAAAGTCAAACGGTCCCACTCGATGAGACGAACCGAATCACACTATAATTGATCTAATATGAGTCAAATCAGACCCGTATTAAATCACTAAGCAACATTTTGAAACTTACGATGCCTAATTGGAATGCCATAAGGATTTCAAATTTGACAAACATATAATCAAATTGAGTTTCTCGATGAGATTCCTCCAATGAGCTCAAGATCACTCAAATCCCACATCATTAAGGCACTCAAATGTCCATAAATTGCCATCCAATCAAGGGAATCTCTCAAGGATATCCAATGGAGTGGTCCATGTTTCATATTTGTAGGGAGACCTCTCCCAAACTCTATAAATAGAAGCATACCTTATTTTTCAAAGGAAATTTTAACCTGAGCTTGGAAGAGGATTGAGAGAAGAATGAGTTGAATTCTTGTGGCATTTCTGCACGGGAGATCCTTTGAATGCTTCCCATTCTTGCAGCTGCGACCACTATTAACCATCACTTCTCGGCCTTCATGGACTAGTGTCGGTAGCCCTTTGCCCTTTACAATGAAGCCAGAGATGGACCTAAGTTTGACGCTGCATAGTAACAAAGCGTTGTGTGGTGCAACGACCAAAATCGAGGAGTAACGACTTCATATCTTACGAAGCTTCTCTCGTTCTAAATACATCGCAACGGCGCACCTTGAAGAGGATGCAATGTTTCATGGACAACTACTCCCAAAGACAATCACTCTCGACTTTCGTGTAACGATTCTTTGGATATACAAAAATTGCACTTCAATAACTTGTATAACACTTTCTCACCTGTGGGACTAAGGCTTGCACATGCACTCATCAGATTATAGTGGATTGTTCTGATTGGGCTAGACCCCGTGGTTTTTTTTTTTCTTTCCGGGGTTTTCCAAATAAAACCTTCCGGTGTCTCTACCTGTCATTTCTACTTTTTGACTGTGTGATGGATTGTCATACATTGCTGAAACAATAATCTATTACTCTACCAACACGAATTCTCCAACTTGCATCAATACATATACATATACATACACACATATAAAAACGAGGAGCTGAAAACCTGCACACAAAAATTTGGCAACACTTAATGTCAAAAGATTTTTATCTGAAATCCGGTAGAAATTATGACAACACAATATTTAATATTTACTATTCCAGCACATATTTGAGAATGAAAGTCAAAATATTAGACTGCATCCCACTGGATAGCATAAAAACAAAATATATTTATACTTACCATGGAAACCTTGCAACCACTAAAAACATTCATGCATGCATGCATGCATGCAAGTGGACATTTTTTAGGAGGTCTTAGCTTGAAATTGTCCCTTTGAACTCAGTCATTTTATCATATTGGCCCTTTCCAACAAAATTCTTAAGTATTATCTTCTTCTTCACTTATATTATAAAAACCAATGAGAATTTGGTTGGAATCACTAGAACCCCTTATTATCAAGTATATTTTATTCTTTAAATCGATTTTGAAGCACAAAAATCTCAACATGACATAAGAATACTTGGCGGATAGAACATCTCATCACAACTGATACAAGAATATATGTACTTGGTTTCATACTTGCTGCTAGTTTCTCTATGATTGGCAATGTATTGCTTTCACTTCAATCTTTTGTGCAGTCATCTGAACACTTGTAGCTAGAGTCAATGATTCATGTCGCTTGCCTTCTTATATTCTCCTCAATTTTTATTTTTGTTTTTTTTCTATCACTTAAATAAGATATTTTTTCTCTTTATAAGTTAAAATAAAATAAGGTTATACAAATCAATATGTTGGTAAGCTACTAGAGAAATACAATCTCTTCATGTGGTATAAAAGAAATTGTCAGGATATAAATTATATTCACTTTTTCCCACATTATGTGTGTTGTGTTAATATGCTAATTAACAACATTAATTACATTTCAACTGCCTTTAGATTGGGTGTATTGGTGACAACTTATGCTATACTTCTCATATTCTATGATCATATAAATATGTCACATTATTGTGTTTGTATATATTATTGAGTAATTTGAGTAAGTGGATCAAATATACATTTTTTTCTATTATTGACTTTAATGTAAATAGCAAGAGAATGAAAGGTAATACTATACAACTATCTATCTATCTATCTATCTATCTATAAGCAGAACTGGGTGGCAAAAAAAAAAGCTAAATTTTAGTTTCATATCAATTAATAATAAAAATAAGTGTTATTATAGAAAATATCAAATGATTAACTTGAGAAAAATATTTGAGTTGAAAAAAAAATTATAAAAGTTCTTTATCTGATTGAACTCCAAACCTATTTATGTGCCAATTTTAATTATTGGTATTAAACCTTATGATTCATGTGGAATCAAGTGATTTATGCAATTTATGCCACTTATGAGTATTGACACATTCATTGTGGTCGAACAAAATCTAAAAGTGAGTGATTTTTTTCCTATTCATATTATTCTTCAAGTTTCTATGTTAAAACATAATGCATTTTATTAATGGGCTTTCTAACCTACAACGATGCTCTCTCCAATCTAGTTAGGTATATTTATCATTGAGCTAGGTCTTGGATAACAAAGCCTAATCTTTTTACATGAAGTCCAACATCATTATGCACTCCCTCATAGTAAAAAAGACATAGTCCATTCAACACAAGTTTGTAAATTAAGATGAACATTGTCATGCATAATTCCTCTTCAAAGTAAGTACAACGATCCAGTGAGATTATCAACCTAGTTGATCACTTTTATCTTTGTGACAAGTTTTATGAAAACACAAAGTTCAAGCGTTTAAAGAGTACCATAAGTTGAAAAGATAAATATTTTTTTTCTATCATTTGTATTTTATCTTAGCAGTATTGGGTGAGCACTTTAAGGGTACCATAAGTTGAAAGACTACATTTCTCCTCAATTTAATTCTATGTATATTTTAACCAATTCTAAGTCAATAAAATCAAAATGTTGCTTTCTAATTCAAAGAGAAAATTCTAGTTTCAATCAAAATTATGATTGAGTATGATCGAGATTAACAAAAGAAAGCCTAATACCTTTCACCCTTATGCCAAAGGAGATGAGTTCTACTAAGCATGCCTATAAGTCACTTACATTTTTTTATGCATTTGAGTGGAACCTAGTCACTCTCTATTTATCTTCACAGTGTTCCCTTTTGGGTCAAAATTTAAAGGTGCTACCACACAGGATCATCAAAGCATGCAAAGCCTTTGTTAGAAATCAAAGTTAGCTAAGCGATCTTTGAAATTATTAAGCACAACCTATAAAACGCACCACCCCCTTGCTGGCTATTTAGATTTTAAGTGACCTCTTAATTCCTAGATGCCTAATTATTTCAGGCAAAATGATTCTTGAACAAACTCTAAACTTGGAGAAAATATTACGTCTGATAAATAGGACGTGCAGACGATGAAGTGGATTGCACCACGTAGTCGTTCAACGACATGATGCAATCCATACCATCTTCTGGACATTATCTTTTTTCCTAAAATTGAAACCCATAAGTACCCGTGTTTGGTACAACCTCCAAGGAAGTACAGAAAAAAATTGAAGAAAATTCTTTATTCCACACACAATTTCAACATATTACATGAATATCTATTTGTCATAAACAGAGCCCTTGATAGCTTACTCAACTATTTCTTCTAATTACCTTATAGAGTTTGATTACTCGACAAATAAATACATTAAAGTATACTTACTAAATCCAAGCTTCACCACCCTTTTACCATATGCACCAACATTTATGGTTAATTAATTAGAATTGAAATTTGATTAGATTAGATTAATATTTTCTTTATTTTTGAAATATAACAATACTGTCTAATTTTCAAAGGTATCAACTTGAATAGCAACATGGAACTCTGATCATCTTAGCTAAAGTGAAGAAGTCGAAAATCAAAGAAGAAAATCGAAAAACAAGAACACAAAAATTTTCGAAGTTCGACAATTTGTCTCCGTTCTCGGGAGCAGAGCGATCTCACTATTCAAATCAAATATATAGATAAAGCCCACATATAAAATTACACAAATACCCCTGCACCGTATTGCGAGAGCATTGCTCCCGCACCCCCAACCCACTTAACGAAACTCCCCCAATTGAACATATGCTTCCACTAACTCGCTTCGTTCCGCTCCAGCATCTGTCCCTTATCTGGTATTTGAGCCATATCTAACATTAGCCAACGAACAACCAAATTGTGATCATGTAGCAAAATATTTCATCTATGAATGAGATGTCAGGGCTGTGCCACATGTGCTGAATCCAAGAGCACCACACTATAACGTTAGTAATATTCAATTCTTCTATTAAAAATCTTTTGTGATCTTCCCAATCATACATATATATTATGTTTATAAATATTAACGAAGTTATGCCTTGTCAATTTGTCATCGCTCTCATATCCCTCCAAAACGCCTGCTCATTTCACCTGGCTTATATAAACCTTTGTAATTAGTCGTCAATATAGAGACAATGCATGCATACAAAATACACAGCAGTTCTTTTTGCTGCGTACGTAACTCAATTAACCTTTTAAGCTATAACGTTCCCTTCCAAAAAGATTACATATTTACTATTATTATTATTATTATTTGGCCAAAAGGTTANGCGTACGTAACTCAATTAACCTTTTAAGCTATAACGTTCCCTTCCAAAAAGATTACATATTTACTATTATTACTATTATTTGGCCAAAAGGTTCATTATATATTAAATTTTTTTTAGTCAATTATTTCATTTATTTTTTCCACTAAATTTTGGTTTCTCCCCGTGGAATAATTTATTATTCCTAAGTACTTTAAAGGCATTAATTTCTTCCATCCTTCCATCCTTTAACAAGGCTATTTGTTGATAGCATGTGATGTCCTAAAACATAAATTTGATAAATTATCCTTAATTAACAGATATGTTTAGCATTATCTCAGTAATATGATTATTTAACATATAATACTTGGTTTCATGCAGGAAGCATGAATAACAACATATTAATTATTTATCATTAACACTAATCCACATGTAAATTGAAATTTAAAATTACTTCAGNTACTTTAAAGGCATTAATTTCTTCCATCCTTCCATCCTTTAACAAGGCTATTTGTTGATAGCATGTGATGTCTTAAAACATAAATTTGATAAATTATCATTAATTAACAGATATGTTTAGCATTATCTCAGTAATATGATAATTTAGCATATAATACTTGGTTTCATACAGTAAGCATGAATAACAATATATTAATTATCTATCATTAACACTAATCTACATGTAAATTGAAATTTAAAATTACTTCAGATAAAAAAAAAATCTGATTAATTCTACTTTATCTTCTAACCAAAAAAGAAAAATCATAATTTTGAAACCCAAATCACGTCTACATATTTCTTAAATTATACAATGAATCAATAGCTCATCAGCATCATTATATGAAACCAATAGAAACCCTAGTCACCATCAAAGCCGAAGCTCCAAATCCAGTTCTTCAGCCCCAAGTTCTTCATCCTCCTTACTACTCTCGCTGCTTGTTCTCAAAGACCCCACTTTATCAAGTAGACATGAATCCTCATAAGTGCCACTCTGTGCAGCAAAATTTATTGTACCAACCCTAGAGAGCCCTGAAGAAGAAGCCATAGAAGCCGGTCCTGAATTAGCGTAAGTAAAGAAGAATCGGTTGCCTTCCGTCACCGGGGGCGCCGGTGTTGGAGAAGATTGTTGGTTGTGAAGTAGCTGCATCTGTGCTCGATCGCGGCGGTGCACGTTCATGTGGCCGCCGAGAGCTTGCGCTGAGCGGAACTCTCGGCGGCAGAAGGTGCAGGAGTAAAACCGTGGCGGCCAGGTAGTCCCCATGGCACTACTCCTGTCTTCTGCAAAAGCTCTAACCTCCCATGAGTCATCTTCATTCGCGGTGGAGAAGGTAGGAGGAGGAGAAGGCGGATGGCTGCCATATGTTAACATGGTTGAATTTGGTTCAGAGGAGGAAGAGGAGTTGGAATGGTGATGGGAGGAAAGAGTGTGGTGGTCTTTTAGGTGCTGCATGATGGATGGTGTTGAGGGGTGGTGATGGCTTATATAGAGAGGGATACAACCTAAGGTTTTGGTAGTTAGTAGAGTTACAAAGAGAGGAAACCATGAAAGAGAATGGGTATTAGAGCAATATATAATGATTTTATCTGTTCTAGTTTTCAATATTCATTTTATTTTATAATTAACTAATTATTGAAAAAATTAAATTTTTTTTTGTATATGATATATTTATAATGCTTTGATCATTCAAATTATTAATATCAAATAAATATATAATTAATAAAGATGATTGTAAGTATATAGTCAATGTATTGGGATGTATTCATTTTTGAAAAATCTATATAAAACAACCTAACTTTTATGTGTTTACATATCTAATACTTAAAGTTTTGTATTACATTTATAAACCTATGAATGAAAATGCACGTTTCACTTTTAAGAAGATAGTGATGGCAGTATTTCTGAAGTGATGTTTAAGATTTGAGTGATTTACATGTAAATCACTTAAATCAAGGATCTAAGGCATCTAATAGGTCATTCTAGATTCAAACTCGACCCAAATAATCTACTAGGTTGTGGGTATATTCTAAAGTGCCTTGTGGCTTTGTTCTAAGTTTGAATTAAATTAATTTTGGGTTGGCTTAGTCTAAAAAATGTGACTAAGGATGACTAAGGCAAGATAGTGTATGAAATAAACCATTTAATCCTATGAAGAGAATATTTAATCGGCTAACTGATAAAAGATTGGTTCTAAATTTGATTTGATTGTTGAGTAGAACTTTGGGTCCTAGTGGCTTGTCATGGCATTGGATCTACTATTTGGTTAGACCATTAAATATTAAGAGTAGGTTTAAGTTCAATTGAGTCATCTTAAGGCCAAGAGAGGAGGAAGAATCCACAACAAAAGTTAATTAGAAGAGAAGAAGAGGGAAAGAGCCTGCAAAGAATTTTATTTATGAAATGCTTACAAGTGGAGTTATCCTTATTCCTCCATGAAGAAAGTAGTGTTAACTACTATTATTGTTCTAGCTAGAAAAAAAGCTCTCGATCATAATAGCAGAGACTAAATTTTATTTGAACTCCTATAATAATGAGAAAGAGAGTTAACCAAGGCAACAATATACNTAATAGCAGAGACTAAATTTTATTTGAACTCCTATAATAATGAGAAAGAGAGTTAACCAAGGCAACAATATATAGTAGATCATTTTTTATGTCTGAATCTCATGTGCTTAGTAGGTGATTTCACTTTTTCTCAATTAGATAAATTTTTTTTTTTATGAATATTTCTAAATTTGTATAAAATATTATCCTTTATGTATTATTTCTTAAGGTTTAGTATATTATGCACTTTCTATGTGGCTGCGGGCGTCGACTTACTTAGGCCGAACTACATAAATTTTAGTGTTATGTTTTGTGGAGTGAAATCTAGTATACTTGCCCTTGAGTTGAGACATTCCTTTTTCTATAGTTGATTTTAGAGCATTATTATGAAAATATGACGGGCATATAATTTGACATTAAATATTTAAATGGATCAAAAAATCTTGGTCTTTAAAGAAGCAAAATGCATGGGGTACTTCTTCAACCAAGATTTGTAATGATACTCATGGAGCCCTACAAAAGGATCTAAGGCTACGAGTAGAGAAGATAAGATAGAGGTGAATAAGACGACTTAATTAGAAATTTACGTATGTTAGACCGTTGAGGTTTTAATAAAGGTCTATAAAAATAATTGCAAGAGATTTGTTGCTCAAGGCAGAGTTTTTATACATGACCAAATGGCTCATCAATAAATTTTATTAAAGGTAAAAACTATATTTCTTTCACAAGTAGAGCGCTATACCAAATCAATTACATTCAAATATGTTTATTTTCTTTATTTGAGATTTAAGAAATGCTAATATGCACGTTGATGATGAAGATATAGTCCTATTACTATTTTACTCTTTATCACAAGATCATTTGAGATATTATATTATATAGTTATAAATCATTGAGCTTAGAGAATATCAATATTTTATGCTTTTTAAATGAGATGATTTCGAGGCTAGAAAGCAATATTAATTGAATGTTGATTACAGATTAGAGGGAGATTCAATGAGAGAGGTTTTCATTCTAATCATGATTAGAGTAAATCTCAAAATAAATTTAATAAGATTATTTATGTTTATTATAACAATAAATTTATAAAGATTTTGGAGAAAATAATACTAAAAGATTTGTGGCTCAAATTAGTCCTTGCATATAACTATAAGTTTCTCCAATAAAATTTCTAAGAAAATAAAGAATTCATTTACTTCACATGCACAAAAAAGGGTACAATTTTTACATTATATTTGAATGAATTTAATTCTATTAAATGATATATATGAACATAATCCCCTTAAATAAATTTTATCAAAATTAGAGACTTTGTTCACTACACATATATGATGGTATACCAATTCAATCATATTTTAATTAGTTTGAATCTATTATTTGAGATTTATTAAATATTAATATGATTGCTACATCTTTATTAGAAACACTTTTAAGATACCGTATTATATGATCATCATTATTGATATTAAAAATTTACTTCATTTAGAAGAGGTGATTTTTAAGCTCAAGAGAAGTACCATTTCAACTAATGAGGCATTGCAAATAAGAGGATGATATTATGAACGAGGATTCTTTTCTAATTATGATGGATGTAAATCTCAAACTAAATTCAAAACTACTTCTTATTTTTCTTATAAAAAATAGCTTATCAAGCAAAATCATTTTACTTTGAAGAAGAGAGAGCAAAAATTAAATGACGACCATAGAAATGACATGCGACAAGATGCAAGTATTATTTATGTCAAACTTTGGTGCGGCTGGTGCCATGAACTGGCTTAAATATCTCTGTTATATTAATGTTTTCTATTTGTGTTATGTAATATTGGTAGAAAATGAAAGATTAAGAAGGAAGAGGGAGTCAAATGGTATCTTCACCTTTGAAACCATTTTTGCTATCTGAAATCCATGCAAGGCTTGTACATTTCTGAATTCTTTGTATTTACCTATCTAACACCTAAAGTTTTTTTGTTGTCTGCTTTAGATTTGCATATATATCACATATGATACCGCACAAATTCATTGTGTTTACATATCACACCTAAAGTTTGAGTTCTGTGTCAAATTTTGATGTGGCCGGTACCATGAAGTAAGCTTAAATTGATTGGGAGTATTCGACATTCAGATTTTCAAAAGCTGATTTTTCTGCTGATGCCTGATTGTATTTTTCTGATTTCTTTGAAGTAGCATAATGTTTTGCTCCTGGTCATTATTTGATACTCAAGATTATTCTGCTTATGTTCTGCATGACACTTGATAGTATTCAAATTGTTGTGATATTATGTGAATTATTGAGCTGGCTTATAAATTATAAGTGTTAGGAATATGGGTAATGATGTATGCATTCGCTATAGCATCTTTTATTATATTGGTGCTAATAGAGTGATAATGTGCCTCTTAACCTTAAGATTTATGAATGTTTTAGGACTGATATTACTATTTACTGATAATTGGTTTAGAGTTGCGCTTTTTTTCTTGCGTTGCTGGTGGCTCTAGCCCAAAATTTGAATGACTTATAGACTATTTGATTGGAAAATTTTTGGATTTAATTTCTTATGTCTTATTTGTCATTAACTTGGGCTGCTGCTGGTTCTAACCAAATGTTTAATTGACTTATATTATGATAGTTGTGCATTTTGAATGTTAGTTTTTATATGTCAACTTGTAGTTATTTTGTTTGGATTTGGAGTTGCCCTCTCTTGATTGTCTTGCTGGTAACATCTATTTAGGGTTAATTTATGCACATTGACGTTCTGGTTGCTTATTGAAATTCTTCAAAATGTATTATTATAGCTGAATGCTTAAGCTGAACCCATCCCTAACACATTAACACATATATTTTCATATATGTTTTATCATAAGTTCAATTGGTTGTTCAACTCGCTGCAGCGACAAAAATAGTTCTTGAATTGACTAAATCATTATGAGATGATGTTCTAAGATTGCAGGGTGAGTTAATATAACGGAATTGAGCTTTTGATTTATTTATTTTTCTTAAAAGTTAGCAAAATTATTTGTTTTAAATCACGAGTCAGGATATCAGAGATTTTGCTCGTGAAGTGCACGCTGGATTGGAAGTTATGAAATTTCAAAAAATAATCTTGATGAAATGTTTCAACTTTCAAGAAATGCAACAAGTCAAAATAGGTTTTTTAATTGTTCTTTGTATTATTTTATTTTATTTTAGGCTTTTAGCATTGTGATTATTTTTTTCTGTAATTAATAATGACATATTTTTATTTTTATTATACTTTTTGATGTAAAATTATATGTAATTTGTCACGTCTTCTCCCTAAAATTTGTAAACAATTTATTAAAACAACAAATTTTTTCATAGTTTCATATAGCTGTTTTTTAATATAAAATATCTATTATTAAATTTTTGTAATTCAAAATGAACTAATTTCGAGTCAAACAGAAACACGAATATGTAACACAAACACGAATATTAAAATCGAGATCCCAAACATATTTTATTTACGTAATTGCCCCTGACCAGCAACCCTTTTTTTTATCAGTTTGATTTCCCATACGCGAACCGCATTCCCAAAGGATTTCCGTTCCTCTTCTCCGCTTCTCCACCTCCGGCGAAAAATGGCTTCTCACTCTCCTTCGCTTAAAGACCTAATAGGTTCTCTGGACCGCGAATCTTACGTTTCCCTCCTCTCAAAGATTGTCGGAGAGGCCCGTCACGTTCAGAACAACCCCCCCGATCTCATCCCGGAAGAAGATCGCGTCGCCCGCCATGTTCTTGACGCACTTCTACCTCTCAGCACCTCCACTGCCGGCGGTCCCCTTGTCGTCTCTCACATCAGCTACATGGAGGGCCGCGGTAACATCATCGTCAAGTACCCTGGTTCCTGCCCTGACAAGATCCTCTCCTTCGTCGGCTGTCACATGGACGTCGTCACTGCCGATCCCGCCGCCTGGGTTTGCTTTCATTCGATTGCGCTTTTTTTTTTTGTTTCTTAGGATTTTTTGCCAATCGCATGGGAGTGTGTTTGCCTTCTTTTTATCATGAAAGAACGATGGCTCGAAAACCTCTAGAGTGAAAGTGTTATAATGCGGATAGAACTACAATAATTTACCTGTAAAATACCAACTTAATTAGGGTTCTAAATTGATCAAATTCTCGATAACACTTATTGGTTGGCCAAACTTTGATTATCACGATATATAATGGATAATGTTTCTAGCGTTTGGCTAATCGCAGGATTTTGATCCCTTTTCTTTGAGCGTGGATGGTGACAAGCTGAAGGGCCGTGGGACGACGGACTGCTTGGGGCACGTCGCCCTCGTAACGGAGCTCATGCGGAAGCTCGGCGAAGCGAGGCCGCTGCTCAAGAATACGGTGGTCGCTGTTTTTATCGCCAATGAGGAAAATTCATCCGTGCTTGGGATAGGTGTGGATGCTTTGGTGAAGGATGGGCTTCTTGATAAGCTCAAACATGGCCCTTTGTGAGTATCCGCTGTTGATAGTTGGTGGATGGTTGAATTCTTGTGGATTTATTGAAGATGAAAAGTTTTAACTTTTGAGACTCGTTTTTTTTTTAATGGCGGTCTATTAAAGGTTTTGGATTGATACTGCTGACAAGCAGCCGTGCATTGGTACCGGCGGGATGATTAGTTGGAAGCTTCGAGCTGCTGGAAAGCTTTTCCACAGCGGATTGCCCCACAAGGTAACTTCTTTATGTGTAAATTTCTGATAAGTTTGTTATGGCATGATTATGGGAGCTTTGGAGAACGTTGAGTAAATGCTTGTGATTGTTCAGGATTTGTGATCTTATTTTTTATCTGCTTTTGCAATTTCAGTCTTAATTAAACTAATTTCTATTCGAGAAACGTTTTGGGTAATAATTATCCTTTTTTTCTTTTCTAATGATTGTGTGGTTTTAATTTGATTTAAATCATCTGTGAGACTCCTTCATTTTGATTATTGCTAGGCCTGTAGCTTATAGTTTTATTTGATTGTCTTCTTTTCCCAGTTTGGATATAGTACTGCGTGTGGTTTTTCTTTATTTTGGAAGATTACATACATACCACTCAATTCTTATTTATTTACTTATTCACTTAAAGTTCAATTTTTTTATGTATGCTGCCTTATCTATGCATGATTTCAAACTCTTAAAGTTAAAATAGTATTATTTCTTATGTGATATAAAAGATTTCGGCGTTATAAATGTAAAAAAGCAAGGTTTAGGCTTTAGATATGTAAATACGTTGGAATTGGTTGGTATGTATGTAAATGCTTTGGATAATGAGTAGTATAAAAGCTAGGAGCTTACAAAGTAAGTCGATGTGACAGGCAATCAATCCTTTGGAGTTGGCCATGGAAGCTCTCAAGGTGATACAATCACGCTTTTATCAAGATTTTCCTTCGCATCCTCAGGAGAAGGTATATGGATTTGCTACACCATCAACTATGAAACCAACACAATGGAACTGTAAGCCATTTTAACTTTGATTAAATGCAAATGCGAGCTTTGATAATTTTACAATTATTTAGCAGCATATAGCTGATTATAATGATTTAGGATGGTTTTTATTTATAGAACGCAAATTCATATTTTGGCTGTTAATTTTTGCAGATCCAGGGGGTGGTGTTAATCAGATTCCGGCGGAATGCTCAATATCGGGTGATGTAAGGTGTGTGTATTGTTATGTATTTGTTCAACCTATGCATTTGATAATGCCATATTTCCTTTTTTTTTGCATTTTGTTGGATTAGAATTTGATTAAAAGATGTACTTAGTTTGTAGTTTTAATTTGATAAATAAAATTTAACTTAACATTCTTGTAAGAATCAATTGGAAATGGTGTATTTAGCAATTGAAACATCATTATTTACAAAACTAGCACCTTCTTGCATCGGTTTTTCAAATTTTCTCCCGAATGTTGAAATTCATTATAACACCCCACTTGAATTTTTCACTTTTATCAAATTCACATGATGGTTCCAAAAAATAACATAGGTGTTAATTTTGTTAATACATAAATAGTGGTTGCTATGTATATAATATATGCAATTAGATCTTTTTTTAGTACATAACTGGTAAGAAATATCATCATGGATTATTAGCCGGGGTATTAATATAAGACATCTCATGATTTAGTTTAGGCAGTGGATAAATCATGTATTAAAAGGAGAGAAAGTACAAAGGTTATCCCAATTGTAACGGGGGCAAAGATTTTATATTTTATTTAATTTAGGGCAAAAGTTTGATGTCATATATAAGGCACAATAGAGTTTATCCCAATTGGGAGGGCAACCATTAGCCACCATCTGATTTTACTACTGGGTCAATGATTTTTGTTGTATATCTATATGAGAAGCAAGAATTATTGCAACTCACATAAAAATTTGCAAGTCACAAGTTGTTTATCTTTGATAAAAGCCAAGAATAAAGTTAGGCGGCAAGATGCGAGGGGCTGCCATTAGCCAACCTCTAATTCAACCTTTCTATCAATGAATTTTGTTTTAAATCTATGTGAGAGGCAAAAAATAATGCAACATGAAATTTGCAAGTCACAAACTTGTAATCTTTAATAAAAGTAAAAAAATACGACAGAAACCAGTTTAGATAAAAACTAAATGTTCTTTTACTTCAAATAAAGGCCAAAAATTTAGAAANATATCTATATGAGAAGCAAGAATTATTGCAACTCACATAAAAATTTGCAAGTCACAAGTTGTTTATCTTTGAGAAAAGCCAAGAATAAAGTTAGGCGGCAAGATGCGAGGGGCTGCCATTANTATAACACCCCACCTGAATTTTTCACTTTTATCAAATTCACATGATGGTTCCAAAAAATAACATCGGTGTTAATTTTGTTAATACATAAATGGTGGTTTTTATGTATATAATATATGCAATTAAATCTTTTTTTAGTACATAATTTGTAAGAAATATCATCATGGATTATTAGCCGGGGTATTAATATAAGACATCTCATGATTTAGTTTAGGCAGTGGATAAATCATGTATTAAAAGAAGAGGAAGTACAAAGGTTATCCCAATTGTAACGAGGGCAAAGATTTTATATTTTATTTAATTTAGGGCAAAAGTTTGATGTCATATATAAGGTACAATAGAGTTTATCCCAATTGGGAGGGCAACCATTAGCCACCCTCTCATTTTACTACTGGGTCAATGATTTTTGTTGTATATCTATATGAGAAGCAAGAATTATTGCAACTCACATAAAAATTTGCAAGTCACAAGTTGTTTATCTTTGATAAAAGCCAAGAATAAAGTTAGGCGGCAAGATGCGAGGGTTTGCCATTGGCCAACCTCTAATTCAACCTTTCTATCAATGAATTTTGTCTTAAATCTATGTGAGAGGCCAAAAATAATGCAACATGAAATTTGCAAGTCACAAACTTGTAATCTTTAATAAAAGTAAAAAAATACGACAGAAACCAGTTTAGATAAAAACTAAATGTTCTTTTACTTCAAATAACGACCGGAAATTTAGAAGCAGGAAATCCACAAAAATGATCAATTTAGGCACCTTTTGAAAATCATAGTATATTGAATTTGATTAGAATCAATTATGTTATCTAACCAACAACCCAATTTGGAGCATGGTAAAAATAAAGGATAAATAATTCATCAAAAGGAAGCCTCACATTTGTATAAGGAGTCACTCTTTCNATCCACAAAAATGATCAATTTAGGCACCTTTTGAAAATCATAGTATATTGAATTTGATTAGAATCAATTATGCTATCTAACCAACAACCCAATTTGGAGCATGGTAAAAATAGAGGATAAATAATTCATCAAAAGGAAGCCTCACACTTGTATAAGGAGTCACTCTTTCGCAAAAATGTTCAAGTCTCTAGTTTGATCAATAAGTTGACCTCCTAAACTTGAACGAATACACATCCAACTTCAATTTCGATTCAAGAAAAAATTAAGGTTTTTTCAATGCCTAAGATCCTTATTTATGATCATATAATATAATAGAAATGAAACTTTTTCAGGGTTAAAAGAAAATTACTTAAGAAAGAGCCATAAAAAGAGTAATCATTAAAGAAGTAGCCGATAGAGTCACTAGAGTTTAGTAAGGAATAAATCTTGTAAGAATCCAATGATAAGTGTGAGAGTACCACTAAAGTTCAATAATTAATAAAAAAAATACTAAATACAATGGCCACTGAACTCTATGAATATTAGATTGAATCATAATTCTATTGCCACGAAAGCTTTAGAATAAAAGATTGCAGGAAGCCCTTGCCAAAAATACGAAGATCAGAGAAGCCACAACCAAATAAATCAAGGATCACTAGAAACCACTAGAGGCAGATGATTTTAGACAACTAAATGAATAGAGAACTGCGTGGATTCTATCATAAATAAACTCTTCTAAGCTGTTGAAGAGCAGTTGTCTCGCATCAATTTTGGTTATCTTGGTAAAAATTGACTTAGATGAATTTTTTATTCAATATTCTTCAAATAGACATAGATGTATCTCTTGCATTCCTTGTAAAAATATCTATGAATCATTGTAGATAAATTTATCTCTTAATTNTTTTAGACAACTAAATGAATAGAGAACTGCGGGGATTCTATCATGAATAAACTCTTCTAAGCTGTTGAAGAGGAGTTGTCTCGCATCAATTTTGGTTATCTTGGTAAAAATTGACGTAGATGAATTATTTATTCNAAATAAATCAAGGATCACTAGAAACCACTAGAGGCAGATGATTTTAGACAACTAAATGAATAGAGAACTGCGTGGATTCTATCATAAATAAACTCTTCTAAGCTGTTGAAGAGCAGTTGTCTCGCATCAATTTTGGTTATCTTGGTAAAAATTGACTTAGATGAATTTTTTATTCAATATTCTTCAAATTGACATAGATGTATCTTTTGCATTCCTTGTAAAAATATCTATGAATCATTGTAGATAAATTTATCTCTTAATCACATAAGATACCTTTGATAACAAGCATCAATAATAAACTCAACTTCATCTTCAATATATAGTTTCAAGAANATTACATAAGATACCTTTGATAACAAGCATCAATAATAAACTCAACTTCATCTTCAATATATAGTTTCAAGAGCAAAGTTAGTATGACAATTTCTGTAACATGTAGATGATGTATTGGATGCTATATTTGAAGTGAGAGGAGGAAAGAGATAAGAAATGTTGACATTGATTGATTGTTCATGATATAAGCACTACTAAAAAAAAGATTTTTCACAACATTTTGTACAGGCAGTCATAGAGGTAAAAATCACTCATATTTTCATTGCAGCTGATTTTAAATCACTGCAATTTCTGGTGCTACAAAGGTTTTTAGCTGCGGTTTTAAATATTTTTATGCATTTTTAAATATTTTTAGCTGTGTTTTTTAAAAGTACCTATAAATAAGTGGTGCCAAAAATTTTTTTATAAGTAGTGGTGATTGAATCACATACATTAAAAATTAAACAGTTATTATTATTGTTGTTATTATTATTATTATTATTTTTATTTGTTGCTTGTAAGTCTCCATCTTTTTTTATTGTAATTCTCTATCCCAATTTAGACCTAGTATGATTTTATTTTTCTATTGATTTCTCTAGAAATATTTTAGTGTTTAAGTAGATCTTTATCGTTTCACTTGGTTTGAGTTTCACATATTTTCTGCTTATAATTGAATTAGATTTATAATTGTTTGGTTACCCAAAGGTTTCTTGCATATACTCTCATGTAAATCATACTTACAACAAATTCATGAAGCATACACGAAAGACATTTATGTTGAATCCAAAAGTGTCTAAGAAACATACCCAAAGAATAGACTGTAGTAGGATAAAAAAGAAACAATAGAAAACCATGAAATGCGTAATATTTTTACCGCGAAATGACCCGTTTTTATGGACGTAGGGGTATGAATATTACGATTACAGGAAAAATATAATAAAATATAAATTAGGTCACCCGATCGATATTGAGTCTGTCGATCGTCCAGCTAAGTCGGTCGACCGAGTTCTGGTTGTGTCAGTAATTGATTGACCGGGGTGTTGATATCTGATCGATCATCTCAAGTCGCGCCGGTTGTCTTTGGATGACCTCCAAACTTTTGGTTTGCTAACCGATCAGATGATTTGGTGCATGATTGATCGTTAGATCCTTTGGCGATTGTCTGCTACTCTCTAAATGCTGTTCTTTATGAGGTCCATGTTTTGTTGTCGGCCGGTCTTTTGACCCTTAGACTATCATTTTTTGTCCTGGACGTCGGATTGCTTTGAGATTCGTGCCATCATATTTTTTGTATACAATTTAAAATACTTGTTTCCTAATGAATATACTACAACTATTTGCTAAATGGGAAAATGATGAAAGAATTGAATATGTATATTATTAGATGTCATTAAGTTTTTTTTGTACTTAACTAAGAAAATTATTTGTCTATCATGAAGTAATGCAAATGTTTTCACGATTGATTTTGATGACTTTTGTATCTTTAGATTCAATCAGATATATGTGATTTTAAAATTATGTTAATGGAAAGGAGTTATCAGAAATAAATTTGTAAGTGTGTTGATGAAGTTTGTTTTTATCAGNATGTAGATGATGTATTGGATGCAATATTTGAAGTGAGAGGAGGAAAGAGAGAAGAAGCGTTGACATTGATTGTTTGTTCATGATATAAGCACTACTAAAAAAAAGATTTTTCACAACATTTTGTACAGACAGTCATAGAGGTAAAAATCACTCGTATTTTCATTGCAGCTGATTTTAAATACTGCAATTTCTGGTGCTACAAAGGTTTTTAGCTGCGATTTTAAATATTTTTATGCATTTTTAAAATATTTTTAGCTATCTTTTTTAAAAGTACCTTTAAATAAGTGGCGTCAAAATTTTTTTTATAAGTAGTGGTGATTGAATCACATACATTAAAAATTGAACAGTTATTATTATTTTTGTTATTATTATTATTATTGTTATTATTATTTGTTTGTTAGTCTCCATCTTTTTTATTGTAATTCTCTATCCCAATTTATTGTATGACCTCTTATGATTTTATTTTTCTATTGATTTCTCTAGAAATATTTTAGTGTTTAATTAGATCTTTATCATTTCACTTGGTTTGAGTTTCACATATTTTCTACTTATAATTGAATTAGATTTATAATTGTTATGGTTACCCAGAGGTTTCTTGCATATACACTCATGTAAATCATACTTACAACTAATTCATGAAGCATACATGAAAGACATTTATGTTGAATCCAGAAGTGTCTAAGAAACATGTAGGATAAAAAAGAAACAATAGAAAACCATGAAATACATAATATTTTACCGCGAAATGACCCGTTTTTATGGACGTAGGGGTATGAATGTTACGATTATAGGAAAAATATAATAAAATATTAAATTAGGTCACCCAATCGATATTGAGTCTGTCGATCGTCCAACTCAGTCGGTCGACCGAATTCTGGTTGAGTGTCAGTAATTGATTGACCGGGGTGTTGATATTTGATCGATCATCTCAAGTCGTGCCAGTTGTCTTTGGATGACCTCCAGACTTTTGGTTTGCTAACCGATCAGATGATTTGGTGCATGATTGATCGTTAGATCCTTCGGCGATTGTCTGCTACTCTCTAAACGCTGTTCTTTCTGAGATCCATGTTGTGTCGTCGGCCGGTCGTTTGACCCTCAGACTATCGTCTTTTGTCATGGACGTCGGATTTCTTTGAGATTCGTGCCTNTATAACACCCCACCTGAATTTTTCACTTTTATCAAATTCACATGATGGTTCCAAAAAATAACATCGGTGTTAGTTTTGTTAATACATAAATGGTGGTTGCTATGTATATAATATATGCAATTAGATCTTTTTTTAGTACATAAATTGTAAGAAATATCATCATGGATTATTAGCCGGGGTATTAATATAAGACATCTCATGATTTAGTTTAGGCAGTGGATAAATCATGTATTAAAAGGAGAGGAAGTACAAAGGTTATCCCAATTGTAACGGGGGCAAAGATTTTATATTTTATTTAATTTTGGGCAAAAGTTTGATGTCATATATAAGGTACAATAGAGTTTATCCCAATTGGAAGGGCAACCATTAGCCACCCTCTGATTTTACTACTGGGTCAATGATTTTTGTTGTATATCTATATGAGAAGCAAGAATTATTGCAACTCACATAAAAATTTGCAAGTCACAAGTTGTTTATCTTTGATAAAAGCCAAGAATAAAGTTAGGCGGCAAGATGCGAGGGGTTGCCATTTGCCAACCTCTAATTCAACCTTTCTATCAATGAATTTTGTTTTAAATCTATGTGAGAGGCAAAAAATATTGCAACATGAAATTTGCAAGTCATAAACTTGTAATCTTTAATAAAAGTAAAAAAATACGACAGAAACCAGTTTACATAAAAACTAAATGTTCTTTTACTTCAAATAAAGACCATAAATTTAGAAGCAAGAAATCCACAAAAATGATCAATTTAGGCACCTTTTGAAAATCATAGTATATTGAATTTGATTAGAATCAATTATGTTATCTAACCAACAGCCCAATTTGGAGCATGGTAAAAATAGAGGATAAATAATTCATCAAAAGGAAGCCTCACGCTTGTATAAGGAGTCACTCTTTCACAAAAATGTTCAAGTCTCTAGTTTGATCAATAAGTTGACCTACTAAACTTGAACGAATACACATCCAACTTCAATTTCGATTCAAGAAAAAATTAAGGTTTTTTCAATGCCTAAGATCCTTATTTATGATCATATAATATAATAGAAATGAAACTTTTTCAGGGTTAAAAGAAAATTACTTAAGAAAGAGCCATAAAAAGAATAATCATTGAAGAAGTAGCCGATAGAGTCACTAGAGTTTAGTAAGGAATAAATTTTGTTAGAATCCAATGATAAGTGTGAGAGTACCACTTAAGTTCAATAATTAATAAAAAAAATACTAAATACAATGGCCACTGAACTCTATGAATATTATATTGAATCATAATTCTATTGCCACGAAAGCTTTAGAATAAAAGATTGCAGGAAGCCCTTGCCAAAAATAGGAAGATCAGAGAAGCCACAACCAAATAAATCAAGGATCACTAGAAACCACTAGAGGCAGATAATTTTAGACAACTAAATGAATAGAGAACTGCGGGGATTCTATCATGAATAAACTCTTCTAAGCTGTTGAAGAGCAGTTGTCTTGCATCAATTTTGGTTATCTTGGTAAAAATTGACTTAGATGAATTATTTATTTAATATTCTTCAAATAGACATAGATGTATCTCTTGCATTCCTTGTAAAAATATCTATGAATCATTGTAGATAAGTTTATCTCTTAATTACGTAAGATACCTTTGATGACAAGCATCAATAATAAACTCAACTTCATCTTCAATATATAGTTTCAAAGTTAGTATGACAATTTCTTTAACATGTAGATGATGTATTGGATGCAATATTTGAAGTGAGAGGAGGAAAGAGAGAAGAAGCGTTGACATTGATTGATTGTTCATGATATAAGCACTACTAAAAAAAAAGATTTTTTACAGCATTTTGTACAGGCAGTCATAGAGGTAAAAATCACTCATATTTTCATTGCAGCTGCTTTTAAATCACTGCAATTTCTGGTGCTACAAGGTTTTTAGCTGCAGTTTTAAATATTTTTATGCATTTTTTAAATATTTTTAGCTGTGTTTTTTAAAAGTACCTTTAAATAAGTGGTGCCAAATTTTTTTTTATAAGTAACGGTGATTGAATCACATGCATTAAAAATTGAACAGTTATTATTATTATTATTATTATTATTATTATTACTATTATTATTATTATTTGTTGCTTGTAAGTCTCCATCTTTTTTATTGTAATTCTCTATCCCAATTTATTGTGTGACCTCGTATGATTTTATTTTTCTATTGATTTCTCTAGAAATGTTTTAGTGTTTAAATAGATCTTTATCGTTTCACTTTGTTTGAGTTCTACATATTTTCTGCTTATAATTGAATTAGATTTATAATTGTTATGGTTACCTAGAGGTTTCTTGCATGTACTCTCATGTAAATCATACTTACAACTAATTCATGAAGCATACACGAAAGACATTTATGTTGAATCCAAAAGTGTCTAAGAAACATACCCAAGGAATAGATTGTAGGAGGATAAAAAAGAAACAATAGAAAACCATGAAATGCGTAATATTTTACCGCGAAATGACCCGTTTTTATGGACGTAGGGGTATGAATATTACGATTACAGGAAAAATATAATAAAATATTAAATAAGGTCACCCGATCGATATTGAGTCTGTCAATCGTCCAGCTCAGTCGGTCGACCGAATTCTGGTTGTGTCAGTAATTGATTGACCGGGGTGTTGATATCTGATTGATCATCTCAAGTCGTGTCGGTTTTCTTTGGATGACCTCCAAACTTTTGGTTTGCTAACCGATCAAATGATTTGGTGCATGATTGATCGTTAGATCCTTCGGCGATTGTCTGTACTCTCTAAACGCTGTTCTTTTTGAGATCCATGTTGTGTTGTCGATCGGTCGTTTGACCCTCAAACTATCGTCTTTTGTCCTGGACGTCGGATTGTTTTGAGATTCGTGCCGTCATATTTTTGCATACAATTTAAAATACTTGTACAATTTAAAATACTTGTTTCGTAATGAATATACTACAACTATTTGCTAAATGGGAAAATGATGAAAGAATTGAATATGTATATTATTAGATGTCATTAAGTTTTTTTTGTACTTAACTAAGAAAATTATTTGTCTATCATGAAGTAATGCAAATGTTTTCACGATTGATTTTGATGACTTTTGTATCTTTAGATTCAATCAGATATATGTGATTTTAAAATTATGTTTATGGAAAGGAGTTATCAGAAATAAATTTGTAAGTGTGTTGATGAAGTTTGTTTTTATTAATAAGGCTATTTTTATGAATAAGTATGAAAATGTTGAACCAAATTTAAATCAGTATTGGTTTGGTTATTTCTCATACGGATAGTATTACAAGATAATATCTTAAGAATTATATCAGTTTGCTTAATTAATTTAACATCTTCAATAAGAATGATTTGCTCAGTTTCACACTTAATAATTGATTCAAACTTATTTGATATTTGACTCATATGTGCTGTCAGATTCAAATTTAACTTTTCTTCAACTTTGTTTAGGTTCATGACTGTGTAGACCCAGATGCATATTATAATTCAAAAGAATTGGATGTAGAATCATTTTGTTATTGTAAGAATTTTTATGCATGCACTCATCATTTAAGCATTTCCATTGACGATAAATTTTTTAAAAGGTTTAAATTTGATCATACAATATACTAAACACATTTGTGTTTGACATGCTTTAAATGAGCTTTTAATGATTTTTTCATAGAAATATTAATATTAGGTGCAACTATTATAGCTGGAGAATATTTATAATTTTTCTCGACCTCAAATGGTCCATAGTAAGCTTGATCTAAAATCCTTCAAGAATTGTAGCGTCCTTCTAGAAGCTAATCACATTAACTTGCACAAACATTTATGCGAACAATCAAGTTATGTGCGAGACGGCAGCGTTCATGCAATTTGATATATGTATTTAATAGTTTACCAGTGAACAAATTGTAGATAGATATAGCTCACTTTATATATTTGTTTTTCTTATGATATCAGTGTTTGTAATATGCATTTAATTTCTTTTTTTTCCCAAATGTTGCAGGTTGACTCCTTTCTACAGGTATGATTATTAATCTTTTCTCTTTTCCTGTAAATTTGATAAATCCTTCTTTTTTCTTCTCAAACATGGAAAGCAAGCAAAGCTTATGTTTTTCTATTTGGTCCTGTACAGCCCGACAGAAGTAACCAGGAAATTGCAGGAGTATGTAGATGATATTAATGCAAATATAGAAAAGCTTGACACACGTGGACCAGTATCAAAATATGTTCTTCCAGATGAAAATTTGAGGGGAAGGTACAACCCTCTTCCTTAAGATTTAATAGCTATATGATGTATTTGAACTTTTGTTCTATCCAACATAACTAACTCGATGCCCAAAGGTTTTCTCTGCAATTTTATATTTACTTTCCTTTTTAATACTGGATAGTTTTTACACAGGCTTACTATTAGTTTTGATGAGGCTCCAATGACTGGACTTGCTTGTGATCTCAACTCTCGTGGATTTCATGTACTATGCAAAGCGACAGAAGAAGTGGTTGGATGTGTAAAACCATATTCAATTACTGGAAGTTTGCCTTTGATTAGTGAATTACAGGTTTATTTTCTATCTTAATCAATCTTTCAACTCTATTCTTATTTTTCTAGGAACTGAATCACATATTTTGTTTTGATTTTTTTTTTTTTAATTATAGCAAGAAGGCTTCGATGTTCAAACTTCAGGATATGGTAAAGCTTATTTCCCTACCGTACTTCTATCTTTTGGAATTGAACTTCTCTAGAAATAATTTGAATTTTCAATAAGTGGACCATCGGAAAATCATTGTTCTTTCTAGATGTAATCTAGCTTTTGTTTTTGGTTTCTATTAGCACTTGTGAGATTGCTATAGCTTTTCGATGTAATCTACCTTCTAACGGTTGAAATTTAAAATAAGCCGGGACTTGAAAAGCAAAAATGTTGTATTTTCAGGCAACTTGACTTGCAACTTTTTAGCTATTTTCTCTTAAAATTATATTTTTGGCTTTACTATTCAAATCTACTAGTAAGTTATATTTTTTTTATTAATTATGAGAAATAATGTTAATTCTATCTACTGTTTCCCTTCTGTGGTTTGAAAGCATTTCCCTGAAATGTCAGTTTTATTGGTCAAAGAAACCAGGTGATGGATACATTTTTTTTTTCTTCCACATTTTTTGACTTATTTAGCTTTATATGGTTTAATTGTTCATTTTCATGCTTAGAAAGTGTGATGCCCATATTTTTCATTATTTTTTTAAACGTTGATCATTTGATGATTCGGTTAGGAGAACATATGTTTTAGATTCGATTTAAGATAGATGTAGACCTAAAAAAACTTGGGCGTATAAAATATGATCTTAATTTATTAGAATTAAATGAAAATATGACACTCAATAAGACATAATGGAGAAAAATGATTGATGTAACCGATCCCACTTAGTGGGATAAAAACTTCTTGTTGTTGTATTTGTAAAATAAAAAAGGCACAAAATATGGTTGTTTACTTGTTTCTTTTTATTTTTTTATTTGAATTCTTTGGCCATGGCTGTCAACCTTGGTATGTTGGTCCTTGCTAGAGTTTCTATTGGGTGCAAGCTACTTCATTTTCTTGTCCTTGTGAGCTACAAGAGGCAAATCTTGGCTTGCTCATGAAGCGGCAGCTGAAAGGTGGGGATATGTAAGGGGGCAAATCCAGAGGTCAAGGATGTCTTTTTAAATTTCTCTTCATCCTCACCTTTATAAATATCGACTTTCAACGGAAGTTAAGAGAGTTCTAATTCTCATTCTTTCCCTAAGAGCGATGAGGGCTCTTCTTTGAGCCTTCACACTTCATCACTATTAATGCCTTAGTAAGCAATACTAGAAAATTGTTAAAGAAGGATGGTATGTATTTTATGATGATTTACATTGATTCTTCCTTAAATATAGTGTTCATGTTAAATGCTGATATATAGGTCACATTGCTTAGTGAATAAAAACATTCAATTGTCTTCACGAAACATGGTATCAAAGTTTGGTTTCATGAATCCCATGCTTCCTTGGATCGTCTCATCTCTAATTTTGCTATGTGTGTAAATATGAAAGTTTAGGTGTGAGATATGCAAATGCATAAGAATTGTGTGCTATGCATGCAAATGCCTTTTTAATGGTTTCCATACTAATAATAATTTCATTAAGAAAAAATGAAAATATTTATATTTGCGTGTGACAGGATCTAAGTGTCAAGAATTTGAGAAAACTGAAACGTGCAGTTTGAGATTTTGTTGAGTTTTATTATTTGATTAAGAATTTGATTAATGTAGGTATATGAGAATATCTGATGTATAAATAGCCAAGTTTTTTAGCATCTAGTGACTCGTATTGTTTTGCTCCCTTTTTTTTCATTTGAAATGATCATACAATCTTTGTAAAAATATTATTTTACTTCCTTCTATATTAATTTGGATCTACGTATAATTTCATTCATGATTGTGACCAAACGCGCTTATTTCTTCTTCTGCTCATTCTCCTTTATTGCAAATGATACATTTTCTTATCATGTATTACTCTTAACAATTACAGGCATAATGGATACATACCATGCGAAGAATGAGTACTGCCTCTTTTCAGATATGTGCCAAGGTTTCCAAGTGTTCCTCAGCATTATTTCTCAGCTAGAAGAAGATTGAAGCAGCTCCAGGTGGAAATATATTACAAATACATGTTTTAGACTCCTCATTGCAGTACGTAGGTTTCACTTCTCATTCTTCATTGCTTTCATTTGTTTGTATGAATTTTATTATTTCCACTCTTGGAGGGTCTAAATATTTCTTACATCAAAAGCATGTGGGAAACTTTAACATTTAAATATGAAATTAAATATTTAAGAAATATATAAGCTCCTAGTTCACATTTGTGTCTCGCTCGCTCCCTCACTCTCTTTTCTTCAAGGAAATGTATAGTGGTGAAAGAGCAAGGGAATGTTTGGGCGGGTTCACCAACGTCAAATTATAATATATTTGAAATTCGTTCTCTATTTCTGATTCAATGTATTTGAAATTTATTGGATTTGAGTGAATTCTAAATATACTGATTTGTATGAAGTATAGCCCGCCACGTCTGCCGACCATCGGTCTTCTTTCCCTACAAACCCGGTTGTTGCCACCGCTATTACACCATCCACAGTAGCCGCCGCAACCATTATTGACAGGCATATTTTACATTAATCTTCTTTTTCTTCAAATCAAATAAGAAAAATATATTAGTCATATTTGCTTATTTTATGGAGATTTTGTAGTCTTTGTTATAGTACTAAGATCCTAAATTCCTGTCTATAATTAAGGGATCCCACAAATCACTCTTCTTGAATATTGTTTGAACAGCCACTAATTCAATTCATATTAACTTTTGAGTGTTTTCATCTAGATAAATAAGAAATTAGAATTCTGTCTCTAATTTCGCTTTTGGGAGAACATTCCACACAATTTGGTATCTTATAGTATTTCAAGCCATTTGCTGAATAATTTGAGCTGAATATAAAGTAGATTCAGTGTTCTTCTCAATGAGAGGGCTGCCCACTCATGTGTATGCCATATGTGACAGCTGAGGGCTTGCTTGATGTTGCGGAATTTATGTATTTTTTGTTATGGAAGGTTTTCATACATACCACTTAATTTTTATGTATTTAAATATCTAACACCTAAACTTTAATTATATATATATAAAGAGAGAGAGAGAGAGAGAGAGAGAGAGAGGTGTGCATATATCTCATGATTAAAGAAAAAATTCTTAACCTATGCTCGTCTCAGTCTAGTAGGCAAATAAACAATGCTATGCCCACTTTAAAAGTAAACCGAAGAATTTAGCACATTAAAGGGATGCAACATGAAAACAAACAATAGAGAGGTATTGATGTCATATATGAGAGTCGAAAGACTTCCCCATTAAGTAGGTCCAAACGATTGCAAAAGGAATCTTGGAACATTAATTACTTTTGATTCCAAATCCAACTTTTAAGCCAACAACACTTTCAAGAATAACAATTACAATGAATGTGCAGAGATCTTGCAATATAAGCACAATAGGAGGCAGGAGGTCCATGGCTTTTACACACACACACATATCTAAAGCCTGAACTGTCCTATACACTTACACCACCCAAAATCATTTATGTCACACCAAAAATCAAGTAAAAGCAAGATAAAATTTTACATCCGGACAACAGCTCGAATGCAGCGAGGAGGGCAGGGGTCCGATTCTTCCCCTCTTCTGCTGCATTCGAGCCATTGCCGGAACATCCGGAGTCTGGATGTAAACTTTTTTCTAAAAGCAATTACCTCTCTATCAAATTATTTAAAAACAAATAAATTCAAAAATTTCAATATCAATTTATTTTTACCTACATGCATTTTTCTTCTTATTAGTACTACGTAATTTCTCTTGAAGTATGGTAAGAACACCAACCCACGGTAGGCTGCTTTCACGGTTTCACCAATTGCCATCAAAAATTGATTCTCAATTATATATATATATGTATATATAGATATAATTAAACTATAGGCCATATTAAGCAAAAGCAACAAGTTAAAAGAATATTTATATACATACCGCATATGTATCTAGCAACTAAAATTTGATCTTTACATTTGTAATACTTTACCCATACATTAAAAATACATATTTCATATTTTAAGAGAGTAATACTAATATTTTTATATGATACAAATATTTTGAGTTTTATAAAGACAAAAATTGAAATTCATGTAATTGTGTGGAGCTACAAACATACATTACAGCGGCGAAAGAGAGCGGCAACACGACACAACTAAGATTATTATAAATTATTTGTATTGATTTAAGTTCCAAAATAATTCTTCAATATCAAAAGCATCAAATTAATTCCCCTACTCTTTTAATATTCAGGCCAAAATAATCACCATGGAGAACCATTTTAGCCACAATGGAGGGCAAAATTGACATATTTATAAACTCCCAATCTAAAATATGCCCCCTACAAAAAGTTATCAAACCATTTTGGTGCTTCTCTCTTATCTCACATGTATAACAAACTCCCTAACAAATGCCAGCATAAGATACGAGAAAAGATTATAGATTTCGACAAGGGAAAGCTCAGAAAAGATTTTTAGTGCTAACTTTATCTTTAATATTAGCACAAAATACTTACCAAATATGCCAGACATTTTTTAGGATAAGCTTAATGGATTATATACAATTAAANAAATATTTCTTACATCAAAAGCATGTGGGAAACTTTAACATTTAAATATGAAATTAAATATTTAAGAAATATTCAAGCTCCTAATTCACATTTGCATCTCGCTCGCTCAAGGAAATGTATGGTGGTGAAAGAGCAAGGGATTGTTTGGGCGGGTTTACCAACGTGAAATTATAATGTATTTGAAATTTATTGGATTTGAGTGAATTCTAAATATACTGATTTGTATGAAGTGTAGCCCGCCACGTCTGCCGACCATCGGTCCTCTTCCCCTATAAACCCGGTTGTTTCCACCGCTAGTACACCATCCACAGTAGCCACCGCAACCATTATTGACGGGCGTATTTTACATTAATGTTGTTTTTCTTCAAATCAAATAAGAAAAATATATTAGTCATATTTGCTTATTTTATGGAGAGTTTGTAGTCTTGGTTATAGTACTAAGATCCTAAATTCATGTCTATAATTAAGGGATCCCACAAATCACTCTTCTTGAATATTGTTTGAACAGCCACTAATTCAATTCATATTAACTTTTGAGTGTTTTCATCTAGATTAATAAGAAATTAGAATTCTGTCTCTAATTTCGCTTTTGGGAGAACATTCCACAAAATTTGGTATCTTAGAATATTTCAAGCCATTTGCTGAATAATTTGAGCTGAATATAAAATAGATTCAGTGTTCTTCTCGATGAGAGGGCTGCCCACTCATGTGTATGCCATGTATGACAGGTGAGGGCTTGCTTGATGTTAAGGAATTTATGTATTTTTGTTATGGAAGGTTTTCATGCATACCACTTAATTTTTATGTATTTAAATATCTAACACCTAAACTTTAATTAAATATATATATATATATAGAGAGAGAGAGAGGTGTGCATATATCTCATGATTAAAGAAAAAATTCTTAACCTATGCTCGTCTCAGTCTAGTAGGCAAATAAACAATGCTATGCCCACTATAAAAGTAAACCGCAGAATTTAGCACATTAAAGGGATGCAACATGAAAACCAACAATAGAGAGGTATTGATGTCATATATGAGAGTCAAAAGACTTCCCCATTAAGTAGATCCAAAAGATTGCAAAAGGAATCTTGGAACATTAATTACTTTTGTTTCCAAATCCAACTTTTAAGCCAACAACACTTTCAAGAATAACAATTACAATGAATGTGCAGATATCTTGCAATATAAGCACAATAGGAGGCAGGAGGTCCATGGCTTTTACATACACAACACCCAATTTCTTCGTATTTACATATCTAAAGCCTGAACTTTGTTCTATACTCTTACACCACCCAAATCATTTATGTCACACCAAAAATCATGTAAAAGCAGGATAAAATTTTACATCCGGACAACAGCTCGGATGTATCGAGGAGGGCAGGGGTCCTATTCTTCCCCTCTTCTACTGCATTCGAGCCGTTGTCCGAACATCCAGAGTCCGAATGTAAATTTTTTTCTAAAAGAAATTACCTCTCTATAATATTATTTATAAATAAATAAATTCAAAAATCTCAATACCAATTTATTTTTACCTACATGCATTTTATTTCTTATCAGCACTACGTAATTTCTCTTGAAGTATGGTAAGAAGACTTCAACACACGTAGGTTGCTTTCACGGTTTCACCAATTGCCATCACTATACTTTCAAGTAAAAATTGATTCTCATTTATATATATATATATATATAAACTATAGGCCATATTAAGCAAAAGCAATAAGTTAAAAGAATATCAAATTAATTCCCCTACTCTTTTAATAATCAGGCCAAAATAATCACCATGGAGAACTATTTTAGCCACAATGGAGTGCAGAATTGACATATTTATAAACTCCCAATCTAAAATATGCCCCCAACAAAAAAGTTATCAAACCATTTTGATGCTTCCCTCTTAGTTCACGTGTATAACAAACTCCCTAACAAATGACAACATAAGATACGAGAAAATATTATAGATTTCGACAAGGGAAAGCTCAAAAAACTCCCAGCACATTTTTAGTGCTAACTTTATCTTAATATTAGCACAAAATACTTACCAAATATGCCAGACATTTTTTAGGATACGCTTAATGGATTATATACAATTAATATAACTCATAGACTGCACTGGATGCCATAACATCCTGCATTAATAACAACCTTGAACTCTTTTAACTTTAGCATACAAATCACAAACCCCTATAAAACAACACAATCATGAATTCACATACCAAAATGTTTTTATATATAGATATTAGATATAGAATGAAGTTGATTCTAAATTGACTCAANTCATTTTCTTGTCCTTGTGAGCTACAAGAGGCAAATCTTGGCTTGCTCATGAAGCGGCAGCTGAAAGGTGGGATATGTAAGGGGGCAAATCCAGAGCTCTCGGATGTCCTTTTAAATTTCCCTTCATCCTCACCTTTATAAATATCGACTTTCAACGGAAGTTAAGAGAGTTCTAATTCTCATTCTTTCCCTAAGAGCAATGAGGGCTCTTCTTTGAGCCCTCACACTTCATCACTATTAATGCCTTAGTAAGCAATACTAGAAAATTGTTAAAGAAGGATAGTATGTATTTTATGATGATTTACATTGATTCTTCCTTAAATATAGTGTTCATGTTAAATGCTGATATATAGGTCACATTGCTTAGTGAATAAAAACATTCAATTTTCTTCACGAAACATGGTATCAAAGTTTGGTTTCATGAATCCCATGCTTCCTTGGATCTTCTCATCTCTAATTTTGCTATGTGTGTAAATATGAAAGTTTAGGTGTGAGATATGTAAATGCATAAGAATTGTGTGCTATGCATGCAAATGCCTTTTTAATGGTTTCCATACTAATAATAATTTCATTAAGAAAAAATGAAAATATTTATATTTGCGTGTGACAGGATCCAAGTGTCAAGAATTTGAGAAAACTGAAACGTGCAGTTTGAGATTTTGTTGAGTTTTTTTATTTGATTAAGAATTTGATTTATGTAGGTATATGAGAATATCTGATTTATAAATAGCCAAGTTTTTAAGCATCTAGTGACTTGTATTGTTTTGCTCCCTTTTTTTTTTCATTTGAAATGATCATACAATCTTTGTAAAAATATTATTTTACTTCTCATTCTTCATCTTTGTAAAAATATTATTTTTCATTTTAAATTGGATCTACGTATAATTTCATTCATGATTGTGATNTTTGATATTTGACTCATATGTGCTGTCAGATTCAAATTTAACTTTTCTTCAACTTTGTTTAGGTTCATGACTATGTAGACCCAGATGCATATTATAATTCAAAAGAATTAGATGTAGAATCATCTTGTTATTATAAAAATTTTTATGCATGCACTCATCATTTAAGCATTTCCATTGACGATAATTTTTTTAAAAGTTTTAAATTTGATCATACAATATACTAAACACATTTGTGTTTGACATGCTTTAAATGAGCTTTTAATGATTTTTTCATAGAAATATTAATATTAGGTGCAACTATTATAGCTGGAGAATATTTATAATTTTTCTCGACCTCAAATGGTCCATAGTAAGCTTGATCTAAAATCCTTCAAGAATTGTAGCGTCCTTCTAGAAGCTAATCACATTAACTTGCACAAACATTTATGCGAACAATCAAGTTATGTGCGAGACGGCAGCGTTCATGCAATTTGATATATGTATTTAATAGTTTACCAGTGAACAAATTGTAGATAGATATAGCTCACTTTATATATTTGTTTTTCTTATGATATCAGTGTTTGTAATATGCATTTAATTTCTTTTTTTTCCCAAATGTTGCAGGTTGACTCCTTTCTACAGGTATGATTATTAATCTTTTCTCTTTTCCTGTAAATTTGATAAATCCTTCTTTTTTCTTCTCAAACATGGAAAGCAAGCAAAGCTTATGTTTTTCTATTTGGTCCTGTACAGCCCGACAGAAGTAACCAGGAAATTGCAGGAGTATGTAGATGATATTAATGCAAATATAGAAAAGCTTGACACACGTGGACCAGTATCAAAATATGTTCTTCCAGATGAAAATTTGAGGGGAAGGTACAACCCTCTTCCTTAAGATTTAATAGCTATATGATGTATTTGAACTTTTGTTCTATCCAACATAACTAACTCGATGCCCAAAGGTTTTCTCTGCAATTTTATATTTATTTTCCTTTTTAATAATGGATAGTTTTTACACAGGCTTACTATTAGTTTTGATGAGGCTGCAATGACTGGACTTGCTTGTGATCTCAACTCCCGTGGATTTCATGTACTATGCAAAGCGACTGAAGAAGTGGTTGGATATGTAAAACCATATTCAATTACTGGAAGTTTGCCTTTGATTAGTGAATTGCAGGTTTATTTTCTATCTTAATCAATCTTTCAACTCTATTCTTATTTTTCTAGGAACTGAATCACATATTTTGTTTTGATTTTTTTTTTTATAGCAAGAAGGCTTCGATGTTCAAACTTCAGGATATGGTAAAGCTTATTTCCCTATTGTAGNTTTTATAGCAAGAAGGCTTCGATGTTCAAACTTCAGGATATGGTAAAGCTTATTTCCCTATTGTAGTTCTATTTTTTGGAATTGAACTTCTCTAGAAATAATTTGAATTTTCAATAAGTGGACCATCGGAAAATCATTGTTCTTTCTAGATGTAATCTAGCTTTTGTTTTTGGTTTCTATTAGCACTTGTGAGATTGCTATAGCTTTTCGATGTAATCTACCTTCTAACGATTGAAATTTAAAATAAGCCGGGACTTGAAAAGCAAAAATGTTGTATTTTCAGGCAACTTAACTTGCAACTTTTTTAGCTATTTTCTCTTAAAATTATATTTTGGGCTTTACTATTCAAATCTACTAGTAAGTTATATTTTTTTTATTAATTATGAGAAATAATGTTAATTCTATCTACTGTTTCCCTTCTGTGGTTTGAAAGCATTTCCCTGAAATGTCAGTTTTATTGGTCAAAGAAGCCAGGTGATGGATACATTTTTTTTTCTTCCACATTTTTTTACTTATTTAGCTTTAGATGGTTTAATTGTTCATTTTCATGCTTAGAAAGTGTGATGCCCATATTTTTCATTATTTTTTTAAACGTTGATCATTTGATGATTCGGTTAGGAGAACAAGTGTTTTAGATTCGATTTAAGATAGATGTAGACCTAAAAAGACTTGGGCGTATAAAATATGATCTTAATTTATTAGAATTAAATGAAAATATGACACTAATATTTGAGAAAAATGATTGATGCAACCGATCCCACTTATTGGGATAAAGACTTCTTGTTGTTGTATTTGTAAAATAAAAAAGGCACAAAATATGGTTGTTTACTTGTTTCTTTTTATTTTTTCATTTGAATTCTTTGGCCATGGCTGTCAACCTTGTTGGTCCTTGCTAGAGTTTCTATTGGGTGCAAGCTACTTCATTTTCTTGTCCGTGTGAGCTACAAGAGGCAAATCTTGGCTTGCTCATGAAGCGGCAGCTGAAAGTTGGGATATGTAAGGGGGCAAATCCAGAGCTCTCGGATGTCCTTTTAAATTTCCCTTCATCCTCACCTTTGTAAATATCGACTTTCAACGGAAGTTAAGAGAGTTCTAATTCTCATTCTTTCCCTAAGAGCGATGAGGGCTCTTCTTTGAGAGCTCTGGAAAATTGTTAAAGAAGGATAGTATGTATTTTATGATGATTTACATTGATTCTTCCTTAAATATAGTGTTCATGTTAAATGCTGATATATAGGTCACATGGATTGTTTCATGAATCCCATGCTTCCTTGGATTGTCTCATCTCTAATTTTGCTCAAGCACTAGTGAGTTGGGGTGGGACGCAAGTACTGAAACTAGGGTTGCTTCTTAGCGCTAATCTTGCGTTTTTAAGCAGGCGCTAGTTGCAGCGCGCTAGCGCGCCTTCCCTCCTTCTCTCACTTCGGAAAAATTGGGCAGTCTTTTCTTATGATGTGTGTAAATATGAAAGTTTAGGTGTGAGATATGTAAATTGTGTGCTATATATGTAACTGCCTTTTTAATGGTTTCCATACTAATAATAATTTCATTAAGAAAAAATGAAAATATTTATATTTGCGTGTGACAGGATCTAAGTGTCAAGAATTTGAGAAAACTGAAACGTGGAGTTTGAGATTTTGTGGAGTTTTATTATTTGATTAAGAATTTGATTAATGTAGGTATATGAGAATGTCTGATTTATTAATAACCAAGTTTTTCAGCATCTAGTGACTTGTATTGTTTTGCTCCCTTTTTTTTTTCATTTGAAATGATCATACAATCTTTGTAAAAAATATTATTTTGCTTCTATATTAAATTGGATCTACGTATAATTTCATTCATGATTGCGACCAAACGCGCTTATTTCTTCTTCTGCTCATTCTCATTTATTGCAAATGATACATTTTCTTATCATGTATTACTCTTAACAATTACAGGCATAATGGATACATACCATGCGAAGAATGAGTACTGCCTCTTTTCAGATATGTGCCAAGGTTTCCAAGTGTTCCTCAGCATTATTTCTCAGCTAGAAGAAGATTGAAGCAGCTCCAGGTGGAAATATATTACAAATACATGTTTTAGACTCCTCATTGCAGTACGTAGGTTTCACTTCTCATTCTTCATTGCTTTCATTTGTTTGTATGAATTTTATTATTTCCACTCTTGGAGGGTCTAAATATTTCTTACATCAAAAGCATGTGGGAAACTTTAACATTTAAATATGAAATTAAATATTTAAGAAATATATAAGCTCCTAATTCACATTTGTGTCTCGCTCGCTCCCTCACTCTCTTTTCTTCAAGGAAATGTATAGTGGTGAAAGAGTAAGGGAATGTTTGGGCGGGTTCACCAACGTCAAATTATAATATATTTGAAATTCGTTCTCTATTTCTGATTGAATGTATTTGAAATTTATTGGGTTTGAGTGAATTCTAAATACACTGATTTGTATGAAGTGTAGCCGGCCACGTCTGCCGACCATCGGTCCACTTCCCCTACAAACCCGGTTGTTGCCACCGCTAGTACACCATCCACAGTAGCCGCCGCAACCATTATTGACAGCCGTATTTTACATTAATCTTATTTTTCTTCAAATCAAATAAGAAAAATATATTAGTCATATTTGCTTTTTTTATGGAGATTTTGTAGACTTTGTTATAGTACTAAGATCCTATATTCCNCAAGGGAATGTTTGGGCGGGTTCACCAACGTCAAATTATAATATATTTGAAATTCGTTCTCTATTTCTGATTCAATGTATTTGAAATTTATTGGATTTGAGTGAATTCTAAATATACTGATTTGTATGAAGTATAGCCCGCCACGTCTGCCGACCATCGGTCTTCTTTCCCTACAAACCCGGTTGTTGCCACCGCTATTACACCATCCACAGTAGCCGCCGCAACCATTATTGACAGGCATATTTTACATTAATCTTCTTTTTCTTCAAATCAAATAAGAAAAATATATTAGTCATATTTGCTTATTTTATGGAGATTTTGTAGTCTTTGTTATAGTACTAAGATCCTAAATTCCTGTCTATAATTAAGGGATCCCACAAATCACTCTTCTTGAACATTGTTTGAACAGCCACTAATTCAATTCATATTAACTTTTGAGTGTTTTCATCTAGATAAATAAGAAATTAGAATTCTGTCTCTAATTTCGCTTTTGGGAGAACATTCCACACAATTTGGTATCTTATAGTATTTCAAGCCATTTGCTGAATAATTTGAGCTGAATATAAAGTAGATTCAGTGTTCTTCTCAATGAGAGGGCTGCCCACTCATGTGTATGCCATATGTGACAGCTGAGGGCTTGCTTGATGTTGNTTAATAAGAAATTAGAATTCTGTCTCTAATTTCGCTTTTGGGAGAACATTCCACAAAATTTGGTATCTTAGAGTATTTCAAGTCATTTGCTGAATAATTTGAGCTGAATATAAAATAGATTCAGTGTTATTCTCAATGAGAGGGCTGCCCACTCATGTGTATGCCATATATGACAGCTGAGGGCTTGCTTGATGTTACGGAATTTATGTATTTTTTGTTATGGAAGGTTTTCATACATACCACTTAATTTTTATGTATTTAAATATCTAACACCTAAACTTTAATTATATATATATAAAGAGAGAGAGAGAGAGAGAGAGAGAGAGAGGTGTGCATATATCTCATGATTAAAGAAAAAATTCTTAACCTATGCTCGTCTCAGTCTAGTAGGCAAATAAACAATGCTATGCCCACTTTAAAAGTAAACCGAAGAATTTAGCACATTAAAGGGATGCAACATGAAAACAAACAATAGAGAGGTATTGATGTCATATATGAGAGTCGAAAGACTTCCCCATTAAGTAGGTCCAAACGATTGCAAAAGGAATCTTGGAACATTAATTACTTTTGATTCCAAATCCAACTTTTAAGCCAACAACACTCTCAAGAATAACAATTACAATGAATGTGCAGATATCTTGCAATATAAGCACAATAGGAGGCAGGAGGCCCATGGCATTTTACATACACAACACCCATTTTCTTCGTATTTACATATCTAAAGCCTGAACTTTGTCCAATACACTTACACCACCCAAATCATTTATGTCACACCAAAAATCATGTAAAGCAAGATAAAATTTTACATCCGGACTCCGGACAACAGCTCGGATGTATCGAGAAGGGCAGGGGTCCGATTCTTCCCCTCTTCTGCTGCATTCGAGCCATTGCTGGAACATCCGGAGTCTGGATGTAAAGNTACTTTTGATTCCAAATCCAACTTTTAAGCCAACAACACTTTCAAGAATAACAATTACAATGAATGTGCAGAGATCTTGCAATATAAGCACAATAGGAGGCAGGAGGTCCATGGCTTTTACACACACACACATATCTAAAGCCTGAACTGTCCTATACACTTACACCACCCAAAATCATTTATGTCACACCAAAAATCAAGTAAAAGCAAGATAAAATTTTACATCCGGACAACAGCTCGAATGCAGCGAGGAGGGCAGGGGTCCGATTCTTCCCCTCTTCTGCTGCATTCGAGCCATTGCCGGAACATCCGGAGTCTGGATGTAAACTTTTTTCTAAAAGCAATTACCTCTCTATCAAATTATTTAAAAACAAATAAATTCAAAAATTTCAATATCAATTTATTTTTACCTACATGCATTTTTCTTCTTATTAGTACTACGTAATTTCTCTTGAAGTATGGTAAGAACACCAACCCACGGTAGGCTGCTTTCACGGTTTCACCAATTGCCATCAAAAATTGATTCTCAATTATATATATATATGTATATATAGATATAATTAAACTATAGGCCATATTAAGCAAAAGCAACAAGTTAAAAGAATATTTATATACATACCGCATATGTATCTAGCAACTAAAATTTGATCTTTACATTTGTAATACTTTACCCATACATTAAAAATACNCAATTTATTTTTACCTACATGCATTTTTCTTCTTATTAGTACTACGTAATTTCTCTTGAAGTATGGTAAGAAGACCAACCCACGGTAGGCTGCTTTCACGGTTTCGCCAATTGCCATCAAAAATTGATTCTCAATTAAATATATATATATAGATATATATATAGATATAATTAAACTATAGGCCATATTAAGCAAAAGCAACAAGTTAAAAGAATATTTATATACATACCGCATATGTATCTAGCAACTAAAGTTTGATCTTTACATTTGTAATACTTTACCCATACATTAAAAATATATATTTCATATTTTAAGAGAGTAATACTAATATTTTTATATGATACAAATATTTTGAGTTTTATAAAGACAAAAATTGAAATTCATGTAATTGTGTGGAGCTACAAACATACATTACAGGGGCGAAAGAGAGCGGCAACACGACACAACTATGATTATTATAAATTATTTGTATTGATTCNAATATTTTGAGTTTTATAAAGACAAAAATTGAAATTCATGTAATTGTGTGGAGCTACAAACATACATTACAGCGGCGAAAGAGAGCGGCAACACGACACAACTAAGATTATTATAAATTATTTGTATTGATTTAAGTTCCAAAATAATTCTTCAATATCAAAAGCATCAAATTAATTCCCCTACTCTTTTAATATTCAGGCCAAAATAATCACCATGGAGAACCATTTTAGCCACAATGGAGGGCAAAATTGACATATTTATAAACTCCCAATCTAAAATATGCCCCCTACAAAAAGTTATCAAACCATTTTGGTGCTTCTCTCTTATCTCACATGTATAACAAACTCCCTAACAAATGCCAGCATAAGATACGAGAAAAGATTATAGATTTCGACAAGGGAAAGCTCAGAAAAGATTTTTAGTGCTAACTTTATCTTTAATATTAGCACAAAATACTTACCAAATATGCCAGACATTTTTTAGGATAAGCTTAATGGATTATATACAATTAAAACTAATATAACTCATAGACTGCACTGGATGCCATAACATCCTCCATTAATAACAACCTTAAACTCCTTTAACTTTAGCATACAAATCACAAACCCCTATAAAACAACACAATCATGAATTCACATACCAAAATGTTATTATATATAGATATTAGATATAGAATGAAGTTGATTCTAAATCGACTCATCAGCCTCAGTGGGACCCAATTTTGGAGGAGAGCCTGGTATATAAGGCTCAAAAAGAGCGACAGTCGGATTCCGATCATATTGCAGTATATCGGCAGCCCTTTCAAATTCCTCCCTCAGAATCTTGATGCTGAACTTATCGACCACGCGGCCGAGATCATGCGAAACTTGAAAAGGGTCCTCGATGCATATAAGGTGGCGATCGTTACCAATCCGTCTCGTCCAATCCTTTTCTTGCTTACTGAAAGAGAGCATAAAGCTAACTATGTGCGAGAGAAAATATGTATTTCAATAACATTGTTTGAGATTCAGTAAGATGAACAAAAACATGTATATATCTCTATGATTTATGTTGGATGATTCTGTGTAGACGATCTGCTCTACTTAAATGTTGGCATTACCAGGTGAAAACTAAGCATATATCAAGGTTCCATTTACCCTGATTATACATATTTTGTTGAGAATGAAATCTGGCGAAATAACTATAGAGTAATTTATGTGGCTGAAGCATACAATATCTTTCACAGAAATATGGTGTTGAGAAAGATGGGCAAGGGGGCTTTGGGGTGAGAGAGGGAGAGAATGATAAATAGAGAAAATACTTCAAAATGAAAAACCAAGAGTGTATGGGTTCTAGAAGCCAAATTTTGACAAAACCAATTTCATTATTGTATGAATAATTAGAATAAAAGTAAAATTACATTTTTAAGCAGAAATGATCCGTATTAAGTTTAAATTTTTTGTATGTTTGGGCACATAATAAATATCAAACTCAAGTGGATACAAGCTGAGATGTAAACAAAGTAGTTTATTGTCAATTTATCCCTACTAAAAGGATTCTGTAAATATGGATTTTCTTTTCTTTTTCTTCATCTTTTATTTATTTATTTATTTTTTGTTTGGCCTTGAAAAAAAAAAAAATCTAAACATATTTTAGTAAATGTTATTCCAGACGCTACATTATGTAGTCATCCAAACAAGCGATGGAAAATCAAATTTTCAACAATATCAAACAAGATGAAATCCAAATTGGATGCAGCCAGACATGCCGGAAGCAAACAACCAAGTGCTTTAACTCTTCTAACGTTTTAGCAGAGAACTGAAAAAAACTTCGCAATATACAGCAGTACTTATGAGGGATAGATGCCCAAATGAGCTTGCAAATCTAAAATCTGATATTTATTTCCCACATTACTAAGATGGACTAACCAGGCTAATAAGCACAAAGAGCAAAATGTAAAAACTCAATTTGTGTACATTTGAGAGTCACAGAAAGCATACCTAATAATTCTTCCAGTACGTACAGATATAACGTCATTTGTATAATCATGCCAGTATGCCCAAAAGTGGAAAAATGCCCAAAGTAGTTGTGCGATGCTTTCCTTGTTCCGGGCTCCAAAGTTCTTTAGTTTCTCAACTTTATCAAAGAAGGCACATTCAGTGTCTTCCACAATAACCCTACAAGTTGCCTCCATCCCCTGAAATCCAGATAAGAAATTCCATAACTGCTACGTAACCTTAACTAAGGTCGTGAATAAAGACGAGCATACATAGTCATGATTATGACAATAAAGGAGAAAGAGTAGCCCGATTTTGACTTGGTTTAATATATAGTGATTTCAAGAGTGTGCAGAGCTGGGACTAAAAGAAATGAAAATAATCTGTAACAGATTGTCTCAGTCAACAAGCAAAATGGCCCAGGAACGCTTCAATTATTAGGGACTATAAAAGCCAACAGCAAAAGAATAAAAAATAAAGCAGTCCGAATAACAGTAGGAATTGTGCCTATGAAAGCCAAAAAATTCTACAATTTCATCAAGGAAAACATCTCGTACTTGTATCCCAAGAAAATAAGAATCATAAAATGTGATAACAGGAGTAACTTGTAGAATAAAGTAAATTTGGAAAGCATTAAAGGAAAATGTATGCAACAAGGAAATGTGTCATTTCAAAAACATACATCCAACATTTTCCTCAAAGGACGCAAAATGAGTTAAACATATTTGCCTATAAAGGAAACGATACATTTTCAAAATGGTGTCAAATATGCCTCAACCGTAGAAAACCTTATTCAGTCTATACATAAACAATGCAAAATGCTTCAACTACAAGGTGTTTCTTAAAGCCCACTTGAGGGGGACACATAACATCTTGACTTATAAACTGAAATCATGGCCTAAGAACACTAAATTTTCTTGTACTCGCAAAAGCCATTTTAATCTTTGGTTTGCAGAGCCAGTTAGATATTTAGTCTGCCAAATTCAATTTTGAGCACATCCATTCATGAAAGAGCTCCACTGACAAGCAAAACAAAAAATCCATTTGTAACAATTTTATATCTCTAGTTATAGTTAACATCTGGTTGAATGTTCTCGGGAAAATATTGGATTATGAATACTAGGAATTTGACCACGCATCTACTTTTGCACAAGACCATCCCAGCATTACAAAGCATTAGCATCACAATTACCACTAGTGCTGTCTACAATATGAAGCATAATCCCCTTTCTTCAGCAAGCTTGAAATCAACATGGATATAACTAGGGATGAGAGGACCTTTGTTGAGGATGATCGCTTCATGATAGTGAAAATCATGCCTTGAACATTGTTATTAGAAGTGCACTTTAAGCAAAGGAATATGCTGACCCTTCACATCGCTTGCATGTGAAGTGCAAGGTTGCAACAAAGCATCACTTTGTAGTGTTTTGTACTTACCTCTGAGTTAAAATGAAATCCTGGTTCAAATTCAAGATTTGGTTCAGCATTGCCACAACAAATTAGGCATGATCATTTACTCTTCATTGTTTCTTATAGTCACCAAGTCATTGCTCATTGATTCTCCTGCACCACTAGCAAAGTTATAATTTTATTGGTGATTTTTCCCGTCACTCTCTTGCTTGCTAGGTTTGTTATACACTTCTTATTGTCTCTTGCAGCTAGCGCTAGTAACATTTGCTCACAAGCATCATATTGAGAATATATTTCTCAATGTCTCATATTCACAATCTCTTTCACATGGCAGAGTAGCCACCTCTTGGTCTCTAGCTGGTCTCTTAATTCATGACTATTTTATTTTTAAGTATTATTTCACTATTTTATTATTTATATCTTTACTATTTTTTTAGCTTTCGGATAACATTGAAGCATAACAGAAAGTTACGTGCTGAGATGAGAATGCTTATGTGGATGAATGACTTGACATTTAGAGACAAAATCTGAAATAAATATATCCGTGATAGGGTTGGTGTAGTTCCAAAGGTAGAAAAGATTAGAAAGAGTCGTCTTAAATGGTTTGTTCACATTAAACGTCAACCATCAGATGATCCAGTTAGACGAGTAGATATTTTAGATTCGACTTATGTCAAAGAAAGGTAGAGCTAGACCTAAAAAGATTTGGGCATATTGTATAAAAAAATGATCTTAATCTATTAGAATTAAATGAAAACATGGCACTCAATAGAA
>JXCR01054451.1:0-17431 GCA_002079205.1 Phalaenopsis hybrid cultivar | reverse complement strand
TTATTACACAATAAATAAGTCAGTTTTTACAGTTAATTCTTATTTTGTTGTCGCAGTCGTAACTTTCAAGAAATTAGTGAATTGAAAAACTAAATATGTATATTAAAAATATAGCCGCACAAATCTCGAGTAAATCTAACAATTTATGCTTGTGAACACCAAATGACTCTGCATCGAGATGATCAAAAGACAATAATGCCAAGGTTTGTTTCCTTTGGTTGGGAACTATGAGCTAAACGAATTCAAGCACTATCAAATGAAGAAATAGAAGGAACCCAATTCAAGGGACAGTCGCTCATGACTAGCTCCCTTAGTTGATAGCGAAACTTCTCACAAAGTTGGCCAAAAGGCACTTTGCGGAACGTCTTTCTGATCCTCTAAGAAGGCCCTTGTCTAAGGAGAGCTACTAGTCAGTCTACGTTGGTTGACACACCCTCTGCTTGAAAAACCAAGTTCATCTTAACGACAGGAGGGTCTCTACTCATAATTTCTCTAAAAGGGTGGACCGATGACCTTTTGGTTGACCAAATGTCTATCGGCTGACCAAATGCTGTCAACCGACCAAGTGACAAGAGTATTGAGCCATTAAATGCCCTCTTCAAATAGTGTTGAATAAAAAATGCTGCAAATGTCAGTTATGAATATAAAAAAGTGTCGAAGTCAGTTACAAAAATGAAAAGGTTTAATAATAACTTATAATATCCCTATTGAACTAGGGACAAGTTTATAATTTTACACTAGATATCCTTGAAACTTATAAATAAGAAGTCATTTCAAGAATAAGAACTACCGAATTTACTCTGTCAAAACTCGTGTTATTATGCACTTTTTTCCTCTCTCTCTATTCTTCCCGTCCGTTCAATGTTCTATACCTTGGGTGTGATTCACATGACATATTTGGATTCCACACTAAGGGCCTGTTTGGTTCGGCGGTATCCCTGCGACGTTGCACCGTGCCGACTGCCGCAAATTCGCGAGCAATTTTTTCGGTTGTTTCGGCGTCCCGCTCGCCAAGGGCCGAATTTGGCGAAAAGCCGGCAGCGGGATCTACCCCGTGGCCCGCATTAAGGATTGCGTTAAGAGGGATGCTTCCTCTTTTGCCCCACCTCGCGAAGCCGATCTCTGCCCTTCTGCCCCGCCTCGCGAAGCCGATCTCTGCCCTAGATCCTCGTCTCGCTTCCCCGCTCGTCCTCTTCTCCTGATCTCTCGCGAGGCACAATGCCGCGCCATGCTACTCCTTCCATCTTCGACCGAAGAGCCAAAGCCGTCGACTCCTTCCACCTTCGACCGAAGAGCCAAAGCTAATTGTTGCTTCTTCTACCTTCTTCTTCATCGCTGCCGAAGGCCATGATTCTGAGCAAAATCGGGATGGAGGAATTGCGATTTTAATTTTGTTAAATTTGTTAAGTTATTAATAAGTAATGATTAAAATTCATATATTTTTAATTTAATTATAATTAGATGGATTTATATATTAATATTTAATGATTGATTAATTTATTTATAAATATTTTTTTTATGTTTTTTAATTATGTGATAAAGATATAAATAATTACTATTTACTTATTAATTAATTTAAGTTTAATATTTAAATTTGTTTACTAAAGATATTATTTTATATTATGTTTTACACAGTTTATTGAATTGGGCAAAATGATCATTTTTACAGAAAAAATTGTCCCGCAGCTGTTTTCACGCAGCTGAACCAAACAGACAGCCAGCTCCCCCATAGTTGCTTCTGCGCAGCTGCTTCCTTGGGCAGCGCAGTGCAGCTGCAAAGCTGAGAAGCTGTAGCTACGCCAAACAGATCCTAGGGTCATCTCAAAACTCAATTGATATCTTCATTTTGTTCTTAAACGTATCCTTTTCACATGTATTTAGTAAGATATTATGTTCATTTGATACTCTTAACTCGCTATTGGTTCCATCAATTTCCATTCCTTGTTTGCTTATGAACTGATACACTTAGTTTCATAATCTGCATGCTAATACTTAGTGTTTCAACAATACTTTTGCTTGCAATATGTCATTCACACGCAACGACTTCTTAACATAAGTCATGTCATGATATTATATGTTACTTAAAACTTGTCATTATTTATAATTTTAACCTTATCAAATCAGCTTTTCCTTTACGAACACTGGTTTTAGCTAATAATTCTGCAAATCCCAGAGAACAAGGAATGAGGAGGAGCAACTATGGGATCAAATTTTTTCAGTGAGAGCAATTGTGGGTCACAGAGCAACACTACAACCTTCACTTGGCGAGGAACTAATGGTTCTGTATCGATTGATTGGAGTGGAACCTCCCCCCACTCTCAAGGACGCTACGGATATTGTAGAAATTAGCAACAGCCTTCAGGTTTTGAAATCTGTGGTTGGAGTCAATTAAACTGAATCATGCAAATGGTAAAACTGCTGCTCTTTTTTTCATTATGTTGTTTTGACAACAATTCTCAACATCAGTTGGTTTATTTTGTGTATAAAAATTGTTTCTAATGTCTTCTAGTAGCTTTCTAGCAGTGTGTTTTGTATCTGCATTGAGAACCATACAACTTCAGGATGGGATGAATGAAAATAGAGTATTTTGTTCAAGATAATCTGAGTCACTATAATGGGTATGAGAGCTAGATCTCAGAAGTAGAAGTTGATGAGCAAGTGGCATCCTAAACGAAAGCGGTTTGTGTGAGAAAGGTGGGGTGATTGATGAGTTCTTGACGTGGTTTTTTTTTATTTAACAATCGTTTGGGAGAAACTGGAACGTAAATGAACCGCTAAATTTTGAAAATGATGTTTTATTTGATTTATTATGAGCTGCTGGCTCTAATCTCCCATAAATGGAACAAATTAGCTTGGCCTTTATAATGGAACAAATCAACAAATGATAATTTATTATGAACCGCTAAATTTTGAAAATGGAACAAATTAGCTTTGCCTTTATGAGCTGCTGGCTCTAACCGCCCATAAATGACCCCTCTTGGGAAATTCTGTCACCATCTCATCCCCTCGACAATCGAACACCTCCCTTCCTAACAATTAGCCCAAGCCAAACATCATTCAGTTAATCACCTTATGTCGACAATCTTATTCTCTTGCTTAGGCTAAAGAACCACAAAACTGAGCTCCACTCCATTCGATTTTCGATCTCATCAGTCTCATGCTCTTTCTCTTCTCTGTATGAGGGGCAAACCTAAACACACATTCCACGTCATAGAATCAACAAATCATGTTTCCACCTTATTTCTGATGAGATCTGTCACTGCTCTGCCCCCATTTCTCTTGCTGACGAAGCCTTCTCATCGACAAAGCCATCACACCCGTGCCTCTTCTCCTTCCTTTTACGTTGGCATCTCCGACATCCATAAGAATACTGATATCTCACAAGACACTAAAAAAATTGAATTTTACAAAATCGCAATCTCTGCAGCAACTTTACCTATTGACCTGACAAAATTACCGCTAACGCAGAGACTTTATTGATTTTCTTAAAAAACTATTTTTATGTGTATTTAAAATATTGAATTAAAAAAAAAATGTAATTTTTAAAATTTTTCCCTAAGATGATTTACGTACATGCTCCACATAACTGTTTCATTTAAGCATCTAACATTCAACTTTAAATACTACGTGAACATCACCTATCCTTGACAAACAGTTTAAGAACACAAGGTTCTGTTCATGTTGTTTACCTTCAGCACAACTGCAACGATTGACATGTGTTAATTTAACATGTTTTTTCCTTCCTTTATTCTTGCATTTTATATAGTATTTTACTTTATTTATCATGTTTTTACACTTGTGGGAGGTTTTTGTTGATAATTTGTAGGTTAAAGGCAATCGTACAAGCATTCAAAATGAGGGAACTAAGAAAAAAGTGGTCTGAATTGGCATGACCACGCCTGGACTGGGCGTGACCATGCCATGATATCAAAGCTTGCGATGTGACCACTTTTGGATCAGGCATAACGTTTCCCTTTTTTCTGAGCCCCAGCATGACCATGTTAGGTTCGAGCGTGACCAAACTGCCCGATCAGGAAAGATGGAGTGACCATGTCAAAATTCGGTGTGACCACTCTGACGGAGCGAAAAATATTTTTGGAAAGAATTTTGCTTTCAAAATAAGAGAATTTGGCTATAAAAAGATACCTTAGGACTCCATTGATAGGGGAGAGGCATTGGGGACTACTGGAGACAGAGTTTGGGAGAATTGGAGAGCTTCTCCCTTACGATTTCTTCCTTGCTCAACATTGAGTCCTAAGTGCTCTACCTTTTCTTTTTCTCTTCTATTTTTCTTATGTGATTTTGAGAGGAGATTTCTATGAGAGAAAGGATTAGTGTTTTGGAAGAGGGAGCAAATTATTTTGTATGTTTTTACTTTCATATTTTACTTGCAACAATGGTTTCTATAGATTTGATGTCCATCGTTATTTCTTACATGTCCGTCTAAGTTTTTCTTCATTTGATGTTCATCGTTATTTCTTCCTCGATTTGATGTCCATCGTTAACGATTGTTCTTTTTTGGTTTTCTCAGAATGTTTTTTCCCAGTAACATTTTACCGAGCTTTCAAATCTAAGTTGTTCAATTAACCATCAAGTTTCATTTACTCTTGATCTAGTCAATTCAGATGTTAACATATTTCGTGATCCACAAATTTTGTCCATTGCGTAGAGCAACAAATAATTAACCACAAAATTTAGATAAGAATGGGTATATTCTATTGGGATTTTATAACATATAAAAGGGATCAAAATGATCATGTGGAATGTAATGGGATCTAATTTTCTTATGACCTAGGCATAGACATAAGGAGAACTTTTTATCTCTGTTAACAACTATCACGTAGGTGAAACATATAGGTACACCAGAAATCACCATGATACCTGCATCATAGAAGCGTGAGCCAAATCTCTCTTGAAGGAATATAAGATTTATCTTTTTGTGAATTTCCTTTATTTTTCAACCTCGTGCTTTTGTTTTTCAAGTAGGATTTTAGAAACTCCATCTCTTGATTGTGATCATGATGAACTAGATTTAGACCCTCAGTAAACTAGAGATTCGCCCTTCAGAATACTTCTTAGCCATTTTCTCATTTGATTGATGTGTAGTACTCATGAACCTCATTATTACTTAACACATATATTTACGTGATTAACCGGCTTACTTCGTGATAAGTTTTCAACCATCAATGTTCTCCTCAATGCCCCACAGATTGGCGAATAAGCCATCTTGGACGCTCCGCCTCCGCTTTAATAGTTTCTAGAGGGTGACAGAAAAACACTTCTCTTCCCTCGTCTCCCACTTCAGCAGACCACACAAATTGATAAAAGGATGTGCCTATTCGCCCCCTAGTTGTGCTTATGAATCTGCTCCAGCAATCACAAAGAGAAGTAAAATATCCTCATTCCTCTATCTTTAAATATTATTTAAGCACCATAACAAAGCCTCGTTATTGGTACCTATAATCCTTCACATGGAGACACTTAGAGGCCCAGTATCTGAGCACAACAACATTGCCATATTTCCCAATGATTGCTTCAGAGTTTAAAAGGAGCTATGGATCTTTGCTTTCGATCGATTTATTACCATGTCATTGGACTTCTCTAGATCGTCGCGAGCTCCTCTCTCAATTTTACGATGCTTAGGTTGTAAGCAAATACAAGGACTCAATATCACAGTGTCATCAAGAATCTGGTGCAAAATATTGTAGCCACAAGTTCTAGAATCAACAACGAAGATATAATTCTTTACACTTTAAATGTTCTACAACAAAATTATCAAATTCTTAAAACTGTCATTAAAATCCAATTACATACAATTAGTTTGGAAGATTTTTACTCATTACTACATAGCGAGGAGTACAATTTGGCAAACAAATCTACCAAAATCATACAATGCTTAACTCTAGTTAAATATAAAGGCAAAGGGAGTTTTCAGAACAACAAAAATTTTAGCAAAAACACTTACTAAAAAAAATTTCAAAACAAAAACACCCATAAGAAAGCCAATACCACTATAAATTGTTAGATTTGCAATAAGTAATATCTCTCGGCCAATGTCTTCTGGCATAGAACCAATTTATAATATAAAGCATCATCCACACCTTCCACCACAGCCCTTACCAATCAAACCTAGACCCAAAGTCAAGACTAGGTCCTCAATACTATAGGAACAACACATATTACTCCACACCTAGACAACTCACAACAAGTTGCTCCATATAATGGCTTAGATTAAGTGGAAGTTGGTAATGGAAGAAGTGTACAAATTGCTCATGTGGGCAATGGTATTATTCCCACACCCATTAGTAAGCTTAAATTATCTCCCCTATTTAAAGCTCCTCATCTCACTTATGACCTTTTTTCTTTTCAAAAACTAACTCATGATATTAATTGCCAAGTCATTTTTTGCGCTAGCAAATTTTATATTTAGGATCAACCACCAAAAAAGTTCTCTCTAAAATTGCTGATCAAGAATTATACCTGATCATAACTATTACCATTATCTAAAGTTCTAACATTTAACACCAAGGATTGGGCCACCTCCACAATAAAGTTCTTTCAAAGGTCTCTCACTCATATCCTCACCTCAAAAAATTTCCTACAATTTAAACCATTTAAGATTGTAATATAAAATAAACTCACAAACTTCCATTCTTTAGTAGTTCTTCTACTAACAATTTATTAGAATTATTTCATTTAAAAACTTGAGGATCTTTTCCTCATGCTTTTGTTGAATGATAGAGAAATCATGTCACCTTCTTTGATTTGTTTTCTCATTTTTGTTGGTGTATTCCTTTAAAGCATAAATTTGAAACTACTTTTCATTTCATTTCCTTTCATAAAATGATTGAAAATCATTTTCACAACAATATAAAATAATTATGAATAGATGGAGGTGGAGAATACATGCCACATGATCTTAATAATTATTTACAAGATCAAAGCATTAAACTTCAATTCACTTGTTCATACAAACCAAAACAAAATAATTCTGTTGAAAGAAAAAATATACATTGAAATTGTGCGCACTCTTTTTAACACTACACAACTTACTCTAATATTTTGGGTAGATGTTATTCAAATAACTAACAACCTCATTAACAGACTTCCCTCTTCTATTACTCACCATAAGTCCCCTTTTTAATTTCTTCACCATTCTAAACCTGAATATCAACACATTAAAACCTTTGGGTGCCAATGCTTCCCTTGGCAATCTCAGTATATCTCCCACAAATTTTATACAAAAGCTTTTTGATGCAATTTTCTAGGATATAGCCCACACCACAAAGGATATAATTATTTTGATATTTAGAAAAAAAAAAGTATATTATCTCAATACTTATCAATTTTGTAAAATAAAATGAAACTTCAGCCCTGTTGCAATATTTTCTATTTTCCCTTTACTCATAACTTTAGCTACCTCCAAATAGTAGGAAATTCAACAACTAGATGTCTCAATTTTTTTCTTACACGGAAAACTTGATGACACTATTTTTATGGCTCAACGTCTAAGTTTTACTGATATGAACCACCCTCACTATGTTTGCAAATTACATAAAGCCATTTATGGGTTGAAGCAAGCTCCCAAACAATGATATTTTAATTTTTGCAATTTTTATAAATTTTAAATTTTATTTAAGCATTGGTGAACTCTCTCTTCTCATATATAATCGTAATTTTATTCTCATTTAATTACTAGTTCTTGTAGATGACATATTAATTACGAGAAATTCTACTATAGCTATCAATAACCTAATAAGCACTCTCAACAAACAATTTAACTTAAAGCAATTAGGTGCACTCTCTCATTTTCTGGGCTTACAAATCACCAAAACTCCCAAGGAATATTTTTTAAATCAAATTTTATTATTTAATTGAGTTATTAAATAAAGTAGGAGTGTCTCAAGCTAAACTCATTTTAACCTCTCTTTCCACTCATTCCAAAAAACAACTTGTCATTTCACACCAACGACTAAATCTGATAAGTACAAAAAAAAATCATAGGCTCATTGCAATATCTTGTTGTCACCCAACCTGGTATAACTTTTATTGTAAACTATCTAGATCAACACATGCATTAGCCCACTCTTTTACATTACCAAAACCTAAAAGAGTTCTTAGGTACTTCAAAGGCACCATCACCTATGTTCTACCAGTTACCATTGGTTCTATGCTTTTAAGTGCTCGTGTTGATGTTAATTGGGCGAGTGACATTATCGATCACAAATCTATCTCTGGCTTTTACATTTACAATGGTCATAAAATTCCACATATTTTAACATCTTGGTCAATCTGGTTCCATAAACTCTCAAGAGCATTCTCAAAGCAAGATTTATAGTATATAATAATTCTCATATCTACTTTTCAATTATCATTTATTTAAGATTAATAACATCATTATTTAGTTGTTTAAGATTGCATTTTAAACCCCAAGCTCATAATAAGATTATAAATCATATTTCTTGTTGTGTACATCTTATAACTATCTTTATAGCTTGATGTCTTTGGAACATGATTTCAAAGTAATTCAAGCATGATACCAACAAAGTCCAAAGAATATTTGAACAAAATACTAATATATTTAAAACATGAATTTATAACCCATGCATTGCCAAGAGTTGCCAAGAGAGAATTACAAAATTTTATTAACAAAGAGAGAATTTGACTATTTGCCCACCCTAAAAATATGACTTTTCCCAATTGCTCCTTTGTAAGGCTGCAAATGAACACATGAGAGTTGGTTTAAGCCCAATTTTAATTAGCTATGTATATCAGGAATATGCCTGCATAAATCTTTAGATGACACGAGATTAGCTAAGGAGGGTTCATGTTCGAGCATTCATCATGAAATTAGTTGGGCCATGAATCTGACTGAAGGATATTGACTTGCCGATCCAAAACCACATGATTATGCAATGATATTTCAGCTAGCATGTGCCATTACAAAAGATCAACATTCAATTGAAGACCTTTCAATTGACCGAAGATTGCTCAGTCGGTCAAATGATAATGGGTCGATTGAATGAATGTCAAAAGTCTAATATAAATATGAAGGGAAATTAAAAATAGTCATAGAAATGGAGTGACAACAACGATTGTTATATGGACAAAATATCTCCTATTTATTTACCTATATTTAAAGTTTTAATGGACTATAAATTGTATTAACATTCACATTAAATAAAGAGACAATCATGTAATTTGTAAATTTTTACTGAAGAGTTATAAATAGAAGGAACATTGTCACTAGGAAGGGCCCAAAAAAATATCCAAAAAAACTAAGTATTACTTGTGTGCTCTCTCAGTTTCCTTCATTTGAGTAGTGTTTTGTTCTATAGGTGTGATCCACAAGATAATTTAGGATCCAACATCCTAAAAAGTGCGGTGAGCGTGGAGTCTTGCCTTCAATAAGATGAGGAGCACGTCACAGTGAGTACATCAAGGTGAAGCATCCAATGTTGAGTTTGTTTGACAATTCAAGCAACAATAAATCCAAGGGATTCATGATGGGATGTCAGGATAGATTGCAAAGTTAGCATGCATGGTGCTTGAGGGTAGATTGCGAAGTTAGCATGCATGGTGCTTGAGGGAAGAGTACAACCTCTCATGCAAATTGATTCATCAGCACCTGAGCCCCAAACTCAACAGGCAACCCAAGCCACCGAGTGAGTAGAAGAGTCTCAATACCAGGATAACACCAGATCTGTGCCAAAGGGAGGACAATAACCCAGAGAAATGGAAGCCTGCTATCAGATAGTGAGTATGCTTGCCCAACTGATTATGGAAGCCAAGACAACGGAGAATTTTAAGGTTCTCTCTTTGGAACAATATAAGGGTTGAAGCGACCTTACTGACCACATTGCATACTTTGAATTTGCAATCTGCCTTCTCAAAATCTTCAACGCATTAAAATGTTAGCTACTTGATACCACGTTAAGAGATTCCACTCTCATGTGGTTCAACGGACTTCCCATATGGCTCATTAATTCATTTAGAAACTTTAAAATGTTATTTTGGTGCAGTTTGCTAACCCTCATAAGTCATGAAAGGATTCAAATTCTTTGTGGTATGTAAAATAGGGATCGAACGACAACCTACGGCTTATGTTACAAGGTTCCAGAAGGAGATGCTTGAATTGTAGAATCAAGACCCCACAAGTATTAAGACAACTCTTGCATAACAACTGAAGAGTCTAAAGTTCTGTTATTTTTTTGGTTTAAAAAAACCATAAATGTTGGTCTAACTCCTGGAGTTAGCCAACGACCATATTGCGGCCGAGGAGTATATGAACTGGCCAAATTCCAAAGGTGAGAAATTGGATCAATAGTTGTGCAAGAGAAGCTCGAAGGGTGATGGATGGAGAGAGAAAGATGAACCTCATTCAAAATGTAAGAGAAGCTGCTCCTCCTAAAAAGATAAAAAAGATGAATAAGACAGACGTACATGTAGTCGATCAAATTACCGGTCCATAAGATATCAGAGGATGTCTAGGTTTAGAGTGCTTCAAGTTTTGATGGAAAAACTTTTTGATGCAATTAAAAATAAGGAGTACTTCTGAAATGCGACTCCAATAAAACTTGTAGCTTCCCTTCAGAATCCTAAAAAAATATTGTGAGTATCACTGAGACCACGGGCATGACACCGTGGAGTGCATGCGCCTCCGTAGCTTGGTAGAGGAGCAAATCCATGTTGGAAAGCTTAAGGAGTTTGTTGCCTCAAAGTCTGACATTTGATGAAATTGGGGGCAAGGCTCTAATGTAAAGCTAATTGGATGGGCCAACCTGAGCCAACACCATTCACATAGAGGGAATTGTATCATCAAGGCCGGGAGGTGATTCATATGCTAAAGTTGATAAAAAATAATTCAATTGGAAAATTACTATGTTTTGATGGCCATTCCAAAGAAAAGACCATATCCTTTAATCATTTTCACCGACTTGAATTTTCCTCTAGCCGGAAATCACTACAATGATGCCATTGTTATTCGAACACTCATTAGTAATTACCAAGTAGTCAGCATTTTTTATGATATTAGGAGCTTGAGGAACATTTTATTTCGAGCCACATTCAAAAAGTTGAATTTAACAATCGATCGATTGATTGTACCGATAGGTCCAGTGTACTATTTCTCCAATGAATAAAAGGAGGAAATTGGTGTAATAGTTCTCTCTGTTACTCGTGGAGAAGGTGACAGTCAATTTGCCAACATGGAAAATATTTGGTAGTTGACGCATCACCAAACTACAATGCAATATTTGGTTGCCCTCTCCTCAACCATTTCTGAGCTGTGATATTAACTTACAACATAGCTATAAAATTTCTCTGTGATAGGGAAATAGTTATTGTACATGGAGATTTGAAGTAGTCCTGAATGCGTTACATGTGAGCCATAAGAAGTGTGGAGCATGAAACATTAGATATACAACACTAATGGGAAGAAGGCCCTGAAACTGATGAGGATACTACCAAAATCCCTGAAGCCTTGAGGATCCTGATAATTTTTTTCTAATCATTGAAACATTTGATATAGGTCACAAAGGTACTTTGAGCCAGATTCTCCAGAAACACCTCGATATTTTCAAATGGTTGGCGGTCAAAATTTCGGGCATTCACATTGACGTGGCTTTTCACAGACTCAACATCAATTCAACCGCCTGACCTTAAAACATAAGCTCTGGTCAACAGTGAAGACTTTAGCTTTACCAATTCATGAAGAAGTAAAGAAACTTGTTGAAGCATGATAAATTCAAGAAGTTCAATACCCCTCCTAGATATCCAATGTGGTCATGGTGTGAAAGTTCAATGAAAAATGAAAATTTTGAGTGGACTTCGCAAATTTGAATGTAGCTTGCCTAAAGGACGGTCATCCACTACCTCAGATTGATGCTTTGGTGGACTCTACAGTATGCTATTTGGACATGAGTTTCCTATATGATTTCCTTGGATATCACTAGATCAAAATGCGCCCGACTGATTTAGAGAAAACAACTGTTATTACTAGATCAAAATGCTCAAAGGATGAAGATGATTTTCAACAGTGTGATCCTGCCTCCATTTGATAGAAAAGAGTTAGTCCAGCATTGTAATTGGGAGTTGCCTTTGTCCACTATATCATCAAAGTGAGTGAGTTTGGTTCTTCTTTTGAGCAACTGTACTCCCAGATATTTGCAAGGGGTGGACGTTGGGGTAAATCCAGTGAGATTAGTAATCCATTGTTTGATGGAAGGAGAACTTCTTTTGCTTAATAGAACTTGGCACATTTCTTTATTTAGCAGCAACCTTGAAGTGTCTTGAATTCTAGTAGACAAGTATGCTACAACTTAGCAGCAACATTGTTGGCTCTAGAAAATATGATAACGTCATCTGCATACGTCAAATGACTGATATCCAAGGTGGACTTATGATGATATTTATTATAGCTCTTTCTTTTGGTGGGTCTATCAATCAATCTAGAAAGATAGTACAATGCTAGGATAAAGATAATGGGAGACCTCCTTCTGGATTTTGGTTGCATTACTTCACCAAATATAAAAAGGGGTGGGAGATCACCTCTGGCTTCTTCCATGGCTAAATTTAGTGAGTTCATCACTGATGCTGCTTTGATTGATTTGGGATTTCAGGGCCCATCTTTTACTTGGAGAAGGGGTACTCTATAGGAAAGGCTTGATAGAATGTTGGGAACTCTCAATGGCTCCAAACCATTCCCTACACTAATATTTATCATCTGGTTATGGTAGGTTTTGATCATAGGTCGTTACTTTGTGCTATAAACAACTCTAATTGTGCAGGTGGTTTCTCTTTCAGGTTTCAGAATATGTGGACCTTTCATCCCAACTTTCTGAATGAAATTGACAAGGTCTGGGTTTCTGATCATGTTGCCAACCCTTGGGTCAATCTCTGGAAACTTCAAAAAAAGGTGGCTTCACTTCTTAGAGGTTGAAACTAGGAGATATTTGGAAATGTCCAGGCCAACTTAAAAGCTGTTCAAGATGAAGTGCTCAAGTCAGAAGCAAAATTTCAATCGGGACAAACTTCTGAAGCTAATTTACACAAAGCTAATGAGAGCCTTCTTTCACAAATGAACTACTATGATACTTTCCTTAAACAAAAAGTTGTCATTACCATGTTCACGGAGGGGGACAACAACTCAAGTTATTACCATGCTTGTATTAATTATAAAAGAAAATGCAATATGATCTTATCCATTTCTAATTATGTGGGTCATAAATTAACCAAGGCCGAGCACATTGCATTGGATGCTGTGACTTATTTTTAGAAACTTTTCACTGGCAGAATAGCTTCCAGACCTCCCATTCAGGACCATCTTTTTTTCAAACTGCAGAGATTTTGTACAAAGGCTTGACATTACTCAAGTTCTATTCAAAGCTGAAATTAAATTAGCACTTGAATCCATTGATGGGCATAAATCAGCTGGCTTGGATAGGTTCTCCTCTACTTTATATAAGGTAGCCTGGTCTAAGATCAGTTCAGATGTTATTCTGGCTGCCAAAACTTTTTCAAAGGTGTGGATCCTCTCAAATGCTTCACTGCATCTACCATCATATTAATTCCTAAGAACAAGCTTAGCAAAACCTAGGGAGACTTCACACCCATAAGTCTTACTAATGTTATTTCTAAGATTATAAGTAAAATTTTGGTGTTTAGACTTCAACCACATCTCTACAACCTCATTAGTGCTCACCAGGCTGCCTATGTGAAAGGAAGGAACACATAGATAATAGTGTTTGCTTAGGAGCTCCTAATGGATCTGGACAAAAAAATGCAAGGAAACAATGTAATTTTCAAATTGCATATCAAAAAATCCTATGATACATTTAATTGAGAATTTATTCTGAATACGTTATCAGCTAGGGGCTTTCACGCTAATTTTTTACAACTCATTGAAAGATGGCTCAATGCAATGCTCATTCAATCTGGTTAATGGCAAGAGTCATGGCTTTTTCAGTGTTAATAGGGGCATCAAACAAGGAGACCCCTTATCTCCCACCATCTTCATTCTTGCATTTGACTATCTATCCAAGGTATTAAATGACATGTTTGTTAATTCTCCTCATTTGGCATATAAGCACAAGTCCAACATTGGCATTAGTCATTTATCTTATGCTGATGATATTATTCTTTCATCCAATGCTTCTAAAACGGTAGCCAAAGCATTATTTCAGGGTCTCAACCATTTTCATCAAACCTCTGACATGAACCTAAATCATCAAAAATGCCAAATTTTCTTTAGTGTCAATTCCAAGCCCCACATCAAACAATGGATCTCTGGTTTTACTGGATTTAGCACTTTCTCTCTACCCATTAATTATCTGGGTGAGCAATTTCTTAAGGGAAGAACCAAGCAAACTCAATTTAATGAGATTATTGATAAGATTAAAGCCCAACTTAATTGTTGGACAACTTTCTTCCTATCCAATGCGGGGAGAATTACTATGCTGAAAAGTACACTTACTACCATCCCCTCCTATGCACTCCAGATGTTTTGTATATAGAAAAATACACAAGTTTCCCTTGAAGGATCTTTAATAAGTTCCTGTGGGTTGGGCAAAAGAAACAATTTCACTGGTTACCTTTGCAGAAGCTTTGCAAACCAGTATAAGCTGGTGGACTTGATTTTAAAAGCTTTCAACACCTGAGCTTTATAAATTTATGCAAGTTATGTATTAAGTTCAGAGTTTAAGATTTTTTATGGGCTAAGTTCATGATGGGCAAATACTGTCAAAATATGCATCCTTCCCTTATATCCAAGAAGCTAGGAGATTTCAGGCTGTCGTCCAACTTGTTGGCAATCAAGAATCAGGCTGAAAAGCTTTTTATTTGGGTACTAAGGGAAGGCCAAATTAACTTTTGGTTGGATCAGTGGGTTTGGAATGGGGAGAAACTTTCTTCTATCAATACCTATAACAACTACAACAATCAAGTGAAGGACTATTGGGCTGATAACCAGAGGACATGTAGAATGCTAATCACTCTCCTTACTACTAATCAAGCTACACTTTTCATAAATACTCTTATTTTCCCTAGGCAGAAAGATAAACTTGTCACAAAGCAAGCCTTCTCTCAAAAGCTCTCTTCTTTCATTTATCATAAATTCTTCCAGTGGGATCCTGCAATTTGGGGTAAAGCCATTTGTGGGAAAAAGCTAACTCCCTCTATGTATTTTTTTCTTTTGGAGGCTTTGGCATTTGCTACTTCCCACAGATGATATTCTGAAGCTCAAGGAATTGAGAGGTCCTTCTTGTTGCTGCCTATGCTTTGCTAATGAGGAGTTCTTTGATCACTTGTTCTTCTCATGTACTTTCTCTCAAAGTGTTTGGTCTTGCCTTCTTGATAAGTTGAAGGTTGACAGCTTTAAATTGAGATGGTTTCAATTCTCCATGTGTTGGAATGAATGGAAAGCTATTGATTTACTAGTTTTCCCTTGTATTGTAGCTTTGTTCATTTAGATGATTAGAAATCAATCCAAGTATGAAGACAAAGAACACTTGGTAAAAACAGTGGTTACAAATGGTGTCTCTTAAATCTAGTAACTAATTAAGCATTGTAAGTTCCCTAATCTTTGTAAGAATTGGTTGCCCACTTCTAATCATTGTAAGTTCCCTATGATATATTTAATTGGGAATTTATTCTGAATACGTTACCAGCTAGGGGCTTTCAAGCTAATTTTATACAACTCATTGAAAGATGGCTCAATGCAATGCTCATTCAGTTTTGGTTAATGTCAAGAGTCATGGATTTTTCAGTGCTAATAGGGGCATCAAACAATGAGACCCCTTATCTCCCACCATCTTCATTCTTGCATTTGATTATCTATCCAGGTTAAATGACATGTTTGTTAATTCTCCTCATTTGACATATAATCACAAGTTCAACATTGGTATTAGTCATTTATCTTATGCTCATTTCCAATTCTTCTAAAACGGCTATCAAAGCATTATTTCAGGGTCTCAACCATTTTCAGCAAACCTCTAACATGAACCTAAATCATCGAAATTACCAAATTTTCTTTAGTGTTAATTCCAAGCCCCACATCAAACAATGGGTCTCTTGTTTCACTAGATTTAGCACTTCCTCTCTACCCATTAATTATCTGGGTGTGCAACAGCTTAAGGGAAGAACCAAACAAACTCAATTTAATGAGATTATTGATAAGATTAAAGCCCAAATTAATTCTTGAAAAACTTTCTTCCTAACCAATGCAGGGAGAATTACTATGCTAAAAAGTACACTTACTGTCATCCCCTCCTATGCACTCCAGATGTTTTGTATATAGAAAAGTACACAATTTCCCCTTGAAGGATCTTTAATAAGCTTCTGTGGGTTGGGCAAAAGAAACAATTTCACTGGTTACCTTGGCAGAAGCTTTGCAAACCAGTTCAAGTTGGTGGACTTCATTTTAAAAGCTTTCAAAACCTTAGCTTTAAAATTTATGCAAGTTATGGATTAAGTTCAGAGCTCAAGATTTTTTATGGGCTAAGTTCATGATAGGCAAATACTGTCGAAATGTCCATCCTACCCTTGTTTCCAAGCAGCTGGGAGATTACAGGCTGTGGTCCAACTTGTTGGCAATCAGGAATCAGGCTGAAAAGCTTTTTATTTGGGTACTGGGGGAAGGCTAAATTAACTTTTGGTTGGATCAGTAGGTCTGGAATGGGGAGAAACTTTCTTCTATCAATGCCTATAACAACTACAACAATCAAGTGAAGGACTAATGGGCTGATAACCAGTGGACATGTAGAATGCTAAGCACTTTCCTTACTACTGATCAAGCTACACTTGTCATGAATACTCCTATTTCCCTTGGGCAGAAAGATAAACTTATCACAAAGCAAGCCTTCTCTTAAAAGCTCTCTTCTTTCATTTATCATAAATTCTTCCACTGGGATCCTGCAATTTGGGGTAAAGCCATTTGGGGGAAAATTCTAACTCCCTCTGTCTTTTTTTTTTGTTGGAGGCTTTGGCATTTGCTACTTCTCACAGATGATATTCTGAAGCTCAATGAATTGAGAGGTCCTTCTTGCTGCTGCCTATGCTTTGCTAATGAGGAGTCCTTTGATCACTTGTTCTTCACATGTACTTTCTCTCAAAGAGTTTGGTTTTGCCTTCTTGATAAGTTGAAGGTTAACAGCTTTTAATTGAGATGGTTTCAATTCTCCATGTGCTGGAATGAATGGAAAGCTGCTGATTTACTAGTTTTCCCTTGTATTGTGGCTTGGTCCATTTAGATGATCAGAAATCAAGCCAAGTATGAAGACAAACAACACTTGGTAAAAATAGTGGTTACAAATGGTGTCTCTTATATCCAGTAACTAATTTAGCATTGTAAGTTCCCTAATCTTTGTAAGAATTGGTTGCTCACTTCTAATTATGAGCAGGAAGCCCCCCCCCCCCCCCCCCCCCCCCCCCCCCC
>JXCR01054400.1:55059-68939 GCA_002079205.1 Phalaenopsis hybrid cultivar | reverse complement strand
AGAAGGACATGGATTTTTGGCAGCAAGATAAATGGCTCGGCAGCTTTCCAGTAAAGTGGCACATAGTAAAAGACGTGTCTAACACTAGCTTGCGCCATATCTTACTGGAGAACAATGAATACAAGCCCGTCACATGCAGCAGGGACACCCAAGAGGTATTTGTTTTTTTTAATAAATATAAAATAAAATAATTTTGTTTTTCTCATTTGATAATTTTTGAGAGCATGATTTCAATTTTTCATTTGTTGTTGAAAGAATTACATAATAGCACTCAATTCCTAGGTATTTACATATCTAACATCTAAACTTCAATTTTACACACACACACACACACACCACCTTTCTTATGCATAAAAAGATTTGTTTTACATTTTAAAAGTTAAAAGAGTTGGNCACACACACCACCTTTCTTATGCATAAAAAGATTTGTTTTACATTTTAAAAGTTAAAAGAGTTGGTTTTTTTTGGTTTGATACGAGAAATTTTGTGGGGGGCATACAATGCAGAGCGAAGCAACACTTTTATTAACCAAAGCGCTAATAGATTATACAAAATTATTTATGTAAAAATATGTTCATTAATAATTATAAAATATAAAATATGACTTAAAAATTAATATAAAATAGAATAAAAATTTGGTAAAATACATAACTCGAAGGTAAATATTGAGAATAAAGATGCAAATTAAAATTTCAAATTCTTTTAGTTTGCTAAATAATAGAAAAAACTTAAAATTTGTAAAAAAAAAACTGCAAATTAACTTCAATGCTTCAAGCTCGCTTCAGCAAAGCAAAGTTGTTTTCATGCACTTCATTTCGCTTATGCTCGTGAAGCACGCTTCAAAGAATGCTTTTAAGAACATTGGGCGGTATAAATGTAAAAATGCAAAATTTAGGTGTTAGATTGTAAATACACAGGCATTGAGTGGTATGTATGTAAATGCCCCTTTATTGTTTTAACCCTGAACTTCTCACTTGTTCATTTATCAATCTTCCTGTGGCCCTTCTGTTACCGTCTTCTAGGGTGAGGGGGAGTTTTTTTTTTTCCATCGTTTCAACTGCCAGGACTTGTCTAATACACTTAATAGTTTATCAAGGGACTTATTATTTTGGCTGCCATATCAAATAAATTAGTTGTTCTTCTTCAAAATCAAATTATAGTGAAATTTGCAGGCAATGCAGCAGTGACAACATGGATGAATTCTATAAATTTCTATTTTTTATTTTCTGATCCGTAATTGAATTGATCGATTGCACACTAAAGAATCCTCTAGGGGCTGGACGACATGAATCATGNGCATTGAGTGGTATGTATGTAAATGCCCCTTTATTGTTTTAACCCTGAACTTCTCACTTGTTCATTTATCAACCTTCCTGTGGCCCTTCTGTTACCGTCTTCTAGGGTGAGGGGGAGTTTTTTTTTTCCATCGTTTCAACTGCCAGGACTTGTCTAATACACTTAATAGTTTATCAAGGGACTTATTATTTTGGCTGCCATATCAAATAAATTAGTTGTTCTTCTTCAAAATCAAATTATAGTGAAATTTGCAGGCAATGCAGCAGTGACAGCATGGATGAATTCTATAAATTTCTATTTTTATTTTCTGATCCGTAATTGAATTGATCGATTGCACACTAAAGAATCCTTTAGGGGCTCGACGACATGAATCATATATCATTAGTAGTTAAGTTAGGCACTCAATGCACCAAGCTTTAACCATCTTTTGGTCGTGTAGTAGGTGAAAGCTATTGCTTAACCAAGCTTTGAAACCTGGCTAGAAAGAGCAACACCTAGCATTGGGTTTTTCTTTACAATATTAAATTGACAAATTTTACATCTAAACTTTCTTATTTATATTTATAACATTTTATGACATGAAGTTCTGCATACTTTCAAGAAGTAAAGTGTGGCATTTTTTATTTGTTGTCAAAGATTTAAGTGCTATGTCGGGCTGGAAACCACAGAGTTTGAGCTAGTCGAGCCTGAGCTTATGTTCGGCTTGTTCGAAGTTTGTTCGATTTGCATATTCTTATTCATGTTTGACTCGAAATTGACTTATTTAAATTAATTTTAAAATAAAGAAATAGGAGGTTTGATTTGAATTTGCACCAATTTTGTGCAATACAAGTGGCAAAACCATGTGTGAGCTATTATAATTTAAACTTAGATATAAATATGTATGACATATTATTATATAAATAATATATATAATTTCTTTATTTTGAGTTAAAACGGCTTGTTTATAATTCAAGCTTAAAAAAATTATTCGTGTTCGACTTGTTCTACTTAACAAACGATTCTAAATCGAGCTACTTACAGAGTCAAACACAAGCTCTTCTTGAACAACGAGCTTTTTGGACAGCCCTAGTGCTACACATGTAAATACGAAATTTTAGGTCCTAGATATGTAAATACATAAGAAGCGTGTAGTATGTTTGTAAATGGTGATCATGCTGGGTGTAAACAATTTACTTTTAGACTAATACAATGTACAACAACAACAAGCCTTTATCCCACTAAGTGGGGTCTGCTATATGAATCTTTTTTCTCCATTGCGTCCTATTGAGTGCCATATTTTCATTTAACTCTAATAAATTATGATCATTTTTTATTCAAAATGTCCAAGTTTTTCTTGGTCTACCTTTGCCTTTCTTAACATGAGTCGAATTTAAACTATCTATTCTCCTAACCGGATCATTAGATGGTCGAAGTGTAGTGTGAAGAAACCATCTAAGAAGACTCTTATCTAATTTTGTCTGCTGCTGAAGCAACACAATCCCTTTCACTAATATATTCATTTTGTAATGTGTCTCTAAGTATAAAGCCACTCATCCACCTAAGCATTCTCATCTCGGCAACACTTAACTTAGTTTTATGCTTCTCTTTTAAAGGTCAACATTCTATGCCATAAAGCATTGCAGGTCTCATCACCATCTTATATAATTTTTCTTTCAGTTTAAGCGGTATTTTTCTATCACACAATAGGCCCGAAACATTCCTCCACTTCAACCAACCAACTTGAATTCTACTAATAACATCCCCATCTATATTGTCATCACTTTGAGTAATAGTCCCGAGATATCTAAAACGTTCACACCTCATACATAGTTACAACTCTGTAACTAGAGCTACTACTACTAAAATTACATTCAATGTATTCAATTTTAGTTAAACTTAAACGAAGGCCTTTAGACTTCAAAGCAGACATCCATAATTCAAGTTTTTCTTGAGCTCTTTCTCTAGTCTTATTCAGAAGAAGTATATCATTAGCGAAAAGCATACACCAAAGTACATCCTCCCGTGAATGTTCGGTAAGATCATCCATAACTAAAACAAAAAGATCTGAACTTAAAGCCAATCCCCGATGTAATCCAAACTGAAATAGAAAAATATTTGATTAATCCTCCTTTTGTTCGAACACAAGTAATAACTGTAGTATACATATCTTTAATGACTTGAATACATGTCATATCAACATATTTCTTCTCTAAAACACTCTGAATGATATCTCTTAGGATCTTATTGTAACCTTTTTCTAAATCAATAAAAATCAAATGTAGATCCTCCTTATTCTCTCTGTACTTCTCCATCAAACCTCTCAATAAATGTATAGCTTCTATGCTAGATTTGCCCGATATAAATTCAAATTGATTATGATAAATGTGTGTAATACATCTTAAAGTATGTTCAATTATCTTCTCTCATAATTTTAAAGTATAGACACATCAACTTAATTCCTCTATAATAGTTGATTCCTCTATAATTTTGCAAACTCTTGTGCACCATCTTTCTTAAAATGGAGACAAAGATGCTCTTCCTCCACTTCTTTGACATCTTATTTTTAAAATAATCTTAAACAATTTAGTAAGTCAAGAAACTCACAAATCTTCGAAATATTTCTATACTTCAATTGGGATATCATCAGGTCCTACTGACTTTCTACCATTAGTTTTCTTGAAAGCCTCATCAACTTATTTTTTACTAATGCAACGGTAAAAATGAATAATAATATTATTATTAATGATATTAAGATTACTAGATCTATCGTATTTTCAGGAACTTCATTGAAAAATTTATCAAAATAAAATTTGTTCGTAATGCGAGAACCCTTGCTTAACTCTACACCCAAATGCCGGTGTAGCGACAACCCATGCACACTTTTCACTGTATTCAAGGCATACAACACGTTGCTTCCAAGGGATGCTCTAATTTTTGCACAATGATTAAAAAGATTCATATCATTATTTTTTGACAAATTTTATGTTGACCGTCGACTACCTAACATAACTCTTCACTTTTAGACCAATACAATATGTGAGCATCAAATTAAAATGGGGCATTTACATATGTATGTGTAAATCTTGATCATGTAATTTTGAATTCTGGATTGTCCGCCTAACAAATTTTCCTTCTACCAGATACCATTCATACAAGGAATGGCGATGCTGCGCATTTTCAAAGCCGCCTCATCAGAGACATCATTACTCGATGATTTCCTTCTCTACGAGGATCGTCAAAGAAAGCTAATCGAAGAAAAATTCAGAATTTCTGGAAGAAGGCAGAACGTTCAATTCTTCCCCTCTCCTCCTCCTCCCCCACCCGTCAAAACGGCCGCTTTTGTCGTTCAGAAAGAAACGGCCCTCGCCGCCGCTGCTGAATCCTCCTCCGCCAGCCCGCGCGAATCACCTGAGGAAGAAGTGAGTTCTACGGCTACAGAGGAGCCCCGACCCGCAGAACCAGACGAGAGAAAAACTTCAGGAGATCAAAATAGTGGTGATCCTTCAAGCCCAAAGGCCGAAGAGGCGGGGGAACAAGATTCAAAAATAGCATCTCAGAGCCCAACCAAAGCAACGAATCTGGTTATATTGGGGCACAGTAAGGATCAATTCGACGATGGCGTGAACTCAATCATGAAGATTGGATCTCTTCTGATTGATTCGAAAGCCGGCGAAGAAGATCCGTCTCTGGGTTCCCGGAANAAGAAAGATTTCCTAAACTTTATGGCAATGCAATTTTAATATATTAATTGGGACATTTCCCTGCATCACACCCTGTTGAATCTGAGAGAGAGAGAGAGAGAGGTGAAGTTCACTAGGGGTGTAAATGAACCGAACATGAACGAACAGTGCTCGTGTTCGGTTCGTTTGAAATATAGTTTGTTTGAACTAGGCTCGTGTTCGAAATTGTTCGTGTTCGGTTCGAATTGTTCGAATCGCTCGAATATGTTTAAAATGTTTGAAATGTTCGAATTGTTTGAAACATTTGAAAATTTTCAATTTTTTTATATTTTTTGAATTGTTAAATGGACAAAAATTTAAATATTAATTCTCATTCCACATAAAAAATGCCATCATTTAAANTGTATATTTAGAGAGAGAGAGAGAGAGAGAGAGAGAGGTGAAGTTCACTACAGGTTTAAACGAACCGAACACGAACGAACAATGCTCGTGTTCGGTTCGTTTGAAATATAGTTTGTTTGAACTAGGCTCGTGTTCGAAATTGTTTGTGTTCGGTTCGATTTGTTCGAAATTTATTCGAATTGTTTGAATTGTTCAAATCGTTTGAATATGTTTGAAATGTTCGAATTGTTCGAAACGTTTGAAAATAAAATTTTTTGAATTGTTAAATGGACAAAAATTTAAATATTAATTCTCATATCACATCAAAAATGGCATCATTTTAACTTTTAAAAATTGAAATAACTCTAAATAAAATATATAAGAATTATTAATTAATTCTCAAATTACCAAAAATGATAAATAAAAAATTTCAACAAAATTTTTTTTTCATCATTAGTCAAACAAATAATATCTTATATAAATATATAATGTTCAAATTGTAAATTCAGTTCAATTCTCAGAGCTCTGTGAATTTGAAATCAAATTTCAAATTGTAAATTCAGTCTGCATTCATTTCTCTCAATCTCCTATACACATGTTTACTAATTATTACAGTTATAATAAATTCTACTCCACATTGGGATGGAAGACTCAAATGACATCCTTTGGATTAATTTATGGAGCTCAATCATGAATCCATGATTGCCTAAAAGCTCTATCTGTAAGAAAATGAATAAATCAACTTCAGCTTCAGGTAAATGTAAATGTCTAATACATTACAAGTATGTTACGGCCTTACAGATAAAGAGAAACCTTTTTTCTAATTTATTTACAAAACCTCATCAAGTCTGCAATTGAAGTGCCCAGCTCACCAAGTATTTAAAGCAAAGAAATATTTCAGTTAAGAGACAACTGAAACAAATCCAAACCATCAAATAAAACCAACATTATGACTTAGATAAAGAAAGTTCTTATATGTACAAGTAGACAATAAAAATCACGTAGCTACAGATGGCTCCTTCAAGATTCATTTTGTACCATGAGATACAAATTTTTATGCATAAATAATTAAATACCACATATAACAATGTGTTAACTTGAAGCTACTCACCCATGTAAGCTCTTTCAAAGCTTATACTTCTTTCGTAGCAAAAAAAGCTAACTGCATGTATAGATAGATGAAAAATAAAATGAGTTTAACTTTCATAAAGTTTTCATAAATATTATTTACAATTAATATTTCTCTGCCAAATTGCAATATGCATAAGCCATTTTCTGCACCACAATTAAAGATATTAACATTGCACCCAAATAGATTATAGAAATAAAATTAATCAACCTTAATCAGTTTATCCACTAGAAACAAATCCGCCATGGTTATGCTCTTCCGGCAAGGTTGCACCAAATCAAAGCAATCAAATGAACCTTAGCAGAGTTGCAAGTTTAGTTTTGAATGTCATTTTCCATTGAACCTTAGCAAAACTGCAGAAATATTAAAATTATAAGATAACTGACAAAAACAGAGAAAGGTTGTCTGTAATCACTAAAAAACAGGAAAGCCAAAACAAATGAAGTCAGACGCAAAATTGATATGATGACTTATTTGGTAATTTTGTGTGGTGTTGTGTTAAAGCAAATAAATCCTCCACCCATCACAACTAGATAGATAATTACAGTTCAAATTTTGGAACATTTAGTAATAATCATCTATCATTTATGGGATGCAATAATCAACATATAGGTAAGGGATAGCTCTCAGATTCTAGCTCAAGAGGATGGACCAACATAACTGAAGAGTATAAAGTGTATAACAGGCCTTACATGTCGGATAGAAATCAGGTTTTTAAAGTCTGATGTCCTTATGAGGCAGCATGCATGACACCCAAATAGCTATCCAGGTCTTTGGGGTCTAGGATTTAACCTTTCAAGGTATGTTAATAAAAGAGAGTATATGCAAGAGAAATGTCAACCAGAAACCCAGTAAATGTATCTAGCTGATGACAACCAACTACTACAGATTTACCTATAACGTATAAGTCCACATCGAGTTTTAAAAAAAGATTTGAAAAGATTTGCAATAGAATAAACTGTCTAAACCTTTTTAACAACTTCAGCTTTATTATTATATACACTAGTGATCCAGGAGGATCTTCAGCCAGCTGCTTTTCCTCGACAACCGACTCAGGAATCAAACAATTTATAACTTACATATATACCAAAAAATTCTTTATGTACCATTGATTTCTTATGCATTTAAAATTCTCTGTTTCAATATCAATCAAATGATTCATCATCTCCCTCAACAAGGGACAAGAATCAGTTTATAACTTGCATATATACCAGCCTGAATGAAGGCAAGCATCATAGACAAATAACAAGTGCTGCATAGTAGGAAAATCTGGGAGATACAACTAAACTAGGAACAAGAATCATTTCCTACAAAAACATCATAGACAAATAGCAAGTGCTACCTACAAAAACATTCTTTATGTTCATACCTCAAAATAATAGCAGCCTTCCATGTCTATACAGGCTGCCAAAAATGCTTAACGGTTGCGTACATACAAATTTAAACATCAATGCTTAATGCTTAATGGTTGCTACAAACTTCTTATGCATTTAAACATCACGTGGTTCCCACATTGATGAACAAGAACAGTTTATAACTTACATGTATACCACAAAATTCTTTATGTACCACTAAATTCTTATGCATTTAAAATTCCTTGTTTCAATGTCAACCAAATGATTCATCATTTCCCTCAACAAGGAAAAAGAATCAGTTTATAACTTGCATATATACCAGTCTGAACGAAGGCAAGCATCATAAACAAATAGCAAGTGTTGTCTGCTGCCTAGTAGGAAAATCTGGGAGATACAATTAAACTAGAAACAAAAATCATTTCCTACAAAAACATCATAGACAAATAGCAAGTGCTGCCTACAAAAACATTCTTTATGTTCATACCTCAAAATAATAGCAGCCTTCCATGTCTATTCAAGCTGCCAAAAATGCTTAATGGTTGCATACATACCAATTTAAACATCAATGCTTAATGCTTAATGGCTGCCACAAACTTCTTATGTATTTAAACATCACGTGGTTCCCGCATTGAAGAACAAGAACAAAATTCTAAAAAAAAAAAATTTAAGGAAGATTTACGTACATACCCATTAAATTCTTATGCATTTACCCTTCATATGAATCACCTTGCTTAATGAGTGCACAACAAAGTAGCATTGCCTAAACGAAGACAAGCCCAAGTGCCCAACAGACACACACAGCAGCGAGAGAGAGAGAGAGAACCCATGCAAAATTTTTTAAATACCGTCAGCTCAAATTTAATAAATTTGCAGAGGACCTACGACAAATCTCTACAATTACTAGCCCCATTCAGGCTCCAACTGCAGAATTAAAAAAAAGGTAATTTCCCCATGCAGTATTGCAGCAGCTATGTCAATAATAAGTCTAGCTGCCACGAAAAAAAATAACTGCAAGCCTCAAAATTGTTAAAGAAAAAGTATCCAGGCAGCCTTAGTTTAATTGTATCTCTAGTTGAACATAGTACGATAGATAAATGTAAGTGTTTAAAGGTACAATAATATTGTAAATTCTTAGAAATGAAAACTCTTGTATATAGTAGAAATGACTAAGCTGACTTCATGTATCTAGTAGTTGAATATTAAGTTTTTCCTCATCAATGATCTCTTGCTGAAAAGAAATAATGTAAATAAATGTTAGTATCTAGTATTGAGAATAAATAAAATAAACGAGAAAGTAGAAAATGGTATAATTAATGAAAGGATTACCATAAGTGTCTTTACATTTTTTTTGAGCATATTGAAGCCAATTAGAGGCACAAATCAATGCATTAACGGTTTTAGTGGATCAACTAGTTCTGTAATCATCTAATACTCTACCACCAGCACTAAAAATAGATTATGAGGCAACAGTGGTTATGGGTATTAATAGAATATCTCTTGCCATAATTGAAAGCCGGGGATACTTCAATGTATTCATCTTCCACCAATCAAGAACATCAAAGTTTTCACTCGAGCACACAAATAATCCCTCCTCAAGGTATATCTGTAAATCAGGTTTCGAATGTTCCACAGATCCAAAAGCTACAACAAAATCTTGAAACCCAAACGTAACGTCAAACTGACTTGAGGAACTCATAGAATCACCAACAGTTGAAGAACCCTCATTTGAAACATTACATTCAACAACATAAACTGCATATATTTCCCACAATGCATCTTGAATTATTTTAAGATTTTGTTCAACCTCACTATGTGAGTGTATTTTCGGGAATGTGTAGCTAATAAATTTGAGTTTCAATCTAGGATCCAAAATTGCTGCAATAGACATTAAAAGATTATATTTGTTGAATTTGATTTGCATACACATAACCATATTGCTCATATATTCATCTTATGACAATGAAAACTCAATCAAAATCTTCTTAACATGCAAAACTGCAAGTAAAAATATATTTGAAGTAGGATATATAGTGGCAGAGATCATCTTTGTAACATTATTGAAAACTGAAAGAAAATTTCTGATTTTCTCATATTTCACCCATTCTGAATCAAGATGCAACCATTTGTAGTTGCTATCTCTAATAGCGTAGTGATGAAAAACGGTATGATAGATAAATGCGGACTCCAACATGTTGAAAGTTGAGTTCTATCCAGTAGAAACATCAGTGCATGGTGACCTTATAGTTGCAACTCCTAATTGTTTTGCCACTTCTACAAGCTTATGTAATCTTGCAGGAGATTTTTTCAGATACTTAATTGATTCTCTAATATTTTGGATGATTTCATGCACCTCCTTTAGCCCGTCTTGGACCATAATATTGAGAATATGTGCACAACATCTTACATGGAAAAAAAGACCACGAAAGTGTAACTTTCCCCGTGATTCAAAATTCGCTTTTAAGGAACTAGCTACCACAATATTATTGCTCGCATTATCTAAAGTAATTGTAGAAATTTTATCTTGAAGCTTCCACTCCAACAAACACTCACAAATAGCGTCACATATGTAAGTGCCCGTATGTGGATACTCTAATTAAATGAAATTGATAATAACCTTCTTTAACTTTCATGTTTTATCGATATAATAAGCAGTCAAGCACATATATTTGATAGTCTGATTAGAGATTCAACAACCATCAGTTAATGACACCATATGAACATTTTAAAAGCAAAATTTAAGCTTTTTTTTTCTCATGCTCGTAAACTTTCTTGCAATCATTTTTATGGTATTTCTTGAAACACTTTAAAAGTTAGGATTCAACATTTTCAACAATATATTGAACCACGTATGTTCAACAATCATGAATGGATACTCATTTACAATTATCATCTTTGCAATCACCTCTCTTATGACTTGTTGATCATAATTTTTAGGATCATAAAAAGTAGGAAACTCTGAATTATTGTCAGCTTCGAAAGGCAAGAAGTTCAATATATTTTGTCTTTTATCTGATAAGTTAACTAATTGTTGACTCTTTGCTTTTATCTTAACATATTCCTTAATGTGCCTAAGAAGTTGTGAGGTTGTGCCTGACTTGAGATTAAGGATTTTTACCCAAAAGCAAAATGCATTGAACAAATGATTTTTCAACCTTCATGGAATTTGATTTAACATCAATAAAATATTCCTAAATAGATGATTTTCTCTTCCTGTCTTTCTTACATTCTATTTCAGTACTGGTGCTTCCAACAGCCACTTCTACAAATTGAGAACTATCATTTCCATCATGAATTGCAACTGACAATTGTTCACTACTTGATGCAGATTTAGAAAGTTCAATATTTGACATTCTAAATAACTGCATACAAAAATATACTATCACATGAAATTACAATCATTTCATGCATGTATGTACGTAAATGTGCTTCAAAAGAAAAAGAAGTTTAAATATATTCAAATGTTTGCTTCTAATTAACATGTTTTCTAACAAAAAAAAACTTAAATTTAGTATAATTGACTGAAATCAGAAATAAGATGGAACCTCAAAGCAACAAAGATAACATTAAAATAAATTGTTATAGATCATGCACATTTAAAATTAACTAATTGTCATTAATCATGCATATTTTAAATTAACTAATTGTCATAAATCATGCACATTCAAACTAATTGTCATAAATCATGCACATTTTAAATTAACCAAATAGATGAACTAAAAATAAAATCAATATCAATTTAATCATTCGCCATACAAATAATTTCATTTGATGAGTAATAAAAAATTGTATTATCTAACAGCTTGAGCAATAGAAAATGAAAACAAAATCTTAACTAGATTTATTAATCCTCTTTGAAAATAAGAAAAACTGAAATAGAAGGAAAATTCTAATGTAAGTGAAACTTAGAATTTATTAAAACTGAAATCGTAACCAAATTCAGAAGGATATTCTGATGTAAGTGAAACTTAGAATTTATTAAAATCAAAAGTGGAATCATATTGTAACAATAACTTATCTTCTAGATAAAAAACATGCAACATAATGAAATAAAGCCAAAATTAATATTTAGACATAAAACTGGAAAAAAACTTGCATTATAACTAAATACAATTGCAATAATTTAATAAGCAATTGAGCTTATAACACTAACTTTGATTTAGAACATTCAACCATATATGGATTAGAATGTTTCAGTATTCAAAATAATCCTCCAAATTATTCCACATAAAAAAATTCCTTAAGATTACACCTACATTAAATTTCAAACTTATGAACAGTTCGTTATTGCTGAGAAAAACGATTCAATCCCCCCAATGGATCTACAAAATAGATAGTGAAACTTCGAACACTTCAGTCCCCCCAATAGATCTACAAAATAGATGGACCTACAATATATAACTTAGAACGCTTCAGCCCCCCAATGGATCTACAAAATATATGGATATACAATATATGAAAGAAGCAGAAACAAAGTTTCAAATGTTTAGCAGTTAAGAAGAAATAAACCTAAAAAATACTCAGAGATGAAGCCTAGGTTTCACTCAAAAAACCTAGGTTTCACTCCAAAAGAAGACAAACATATAGATTTAACCTATGTTTCACTCAAAGAAATAAACGTATAGTCAATATGGAGACAAACAAATCTACATTTAACCTACGTTTCACTCTAAAAAGAAGAAATAAACCTAAAAAATTTTATGAAAATTTAACCTAAGAGGCAAGCATGAAGATAAACTTGAAATGTTAAAGAAAATATACTAAAAAATGACGTCTCGGTGGCCTTACAAGCAACCAAGCAAGAATATCGAGCACTGAAGCAAGAATACAGAGTAGTTGATCCAACGCCTACTTTATGGAAGACAAATAGAAGTATAGATCAGAGAACGAACACAAACATTCAACACTAAGCTCTCGATGACAAAGCTTTTTTCGGTTTTGAGGCGAAGAGAAAGAGCCGACCGAAAGATTTTCGAGAGAGGGGAGACACCGAAAGGATGCCCAAGAATCGAACGGGCNTTCAAGAAGTAAAGTGTGGCATTTTTTATTTGTTGTCAAAGATTTAAGTGCTATGTCGGGCTGGAAACCACAAAGTTTGAGCTAGTCGAGCCTGAGCTTATGTTCGGCTTGTTCGAAGTTTGCTCGATTTGCATATTCTTATTCATGTTTGACTCGAAATTGACTTATTTAAATTAATTTTAAAATAAAGAGATAGGAGGTTTGATTTGAATTTGCACCAATTTTGTGCAATACAAGTGGCAAAACCATGTGTGAGCTATTATAATTTAAACTTAGATATAAATATGTATGACATATTATTATATAAATAATATATATAATTTCTTTATTTTGAGTTAAAACGGCTTGTTTATAATTCAAGCTTAAAAAAATTATTCGTGTTCGACTTGTTCTACTTAACAAACGATTCTAAATCGAGCTACTTACAGAGTCAAACACAAGCTCTTCTTGAACAACGAGCTTTTTGGACAGCCCTAGTGCTACACATGTAAATACGAAATTTTAGGTCCTAGATATGTAAATACATAAGAAGCGTGTAGCATGTTTGTAAATGGTGATCATGCTGGGTGTAAACAATTTACTTTTAGACTAATACAATGTACAACAACAACAAGCCTTTATCCCACTAAGTGGGGTCTGCTATATGAATCTTTTTTCTCCATTGCGTCCTATTGAGTGCCATATTTTCATTTAACTCTAATAAATTATGATCATTTTTTATTCAAAATGTCCAAGTTTTTCTTGGTCTACCTTTGCCTTTCTTAACATGAGTCGAATTTAAACTATCTATTCTCCTAACCGGATCATTAGATGGTCGAAGTGTAGTGTGAAGAAACCATCTAAGAAGACTCTTATCTAATTTTGTCTGCTGCTGAAGCAACACAATCCCTTTCACTAATATATTCATTTTGTAATGTGTCTCTAAGTATAAAGCCACTCATCCACCTAAGCATTCTCATCTCGGCAACACTTAACTTAGTTTTATGCTTCTCTTTTAAAGGTCAACATTCTATGCCATAAAGCATTGCAGGTCTCATCACC
>JXCR01054400.1:9976-44184 GCA_002079205.1 Phalaenopsis hybrid cultivar | reverse complement strand
CCCTAAAGTTCACAGTAACGAACAGTAGTTCGAATTGTTGATTGGCTCTCCTTAAAATTAAGTATTTTTATATTTATAGAGGAATGAGTGCAATATATGAAGTTATATATTTGTTTAGATTTTAATGGGTCGTTAGTGTGTATTTTACAAACATAGGCTTTAGGTTTGGCAATTGTATGGTTAAGTCGGCTAAAATTAGTTGTCCTAAGTTTGGTAAAGATTTGTTGGTCCGATTGTGCAGAATCAAAGTTCTTCATTGGTCCTTGATGATATTCTGATCCGTAAGGCTTGACTTAATCAGCCTTGCTTTGCCCACCAGTTATTGTAGTCTAGTTGTTGACTGATGATCCCTAGATAAGGAACTTTGATCGATATAGTGAGGTTTAGACTATCGGGTTGAGGATGAATCATCTTATTTCGATAGATTACTCATTGGCGGGGTTTCTTTTTTCAAATGCTCTATGTGCCATACTAAGATTAGTTCTCAATCTCCGATGACGAGTCTCAAGGGTGTTCGCTAGATGACTGGTGATGGTGAACTTTCTTTCGAGTCAAATTATGACGAGAGGTTGGTCGGTTTCTCTATTCGAAGATTCATTTTAAAGCATTTTTGTTGTGCTCTAATATCAAAATTTTGCTTTCTACATTTATACTACCCCAATCTTTTTCATGATTAACAAAAAAATATCATTATTATAATTTTTTAAAAGTGAAATATAGCCTTTCATGCATGGAATAAATGGTGTTTATAAATTCATAGGAATTGAGTGGTATGTACTTAAAATTTTCATATTAATTATATATGATTCCACTTGTGAGAAATCTGGCTTATTTAACTTGGTTAAAATGTTATAAGACTTTTGAAGGCAATGCATTTTTATATATAATTTTATATATGATGTGATGTATATATATTTATTTATATTTGGAGATTAATGAAATTAAATGGTAACCAACAAAACAAAGACACCTAATTTCGGACTGGACTGAGTTGGGGATCATGAGTCAGATTCATATTAAAATTCGCCCACGACATCAAACTAATCAAATAGCATTTTGAAGTAGAGTTCTAAGTGTTGAGTCGGACAACCGGTCCCGATTTTAAAGAATTATGTGTATTTCTATCTGATTAATCTGATTTGACTCAATTATCTCCTTTACATGAAGCATCTAGAGTCCCTCTGGCTCGGTTGTCAATTTAAGGCCCGTTTGGGGCAGCTTATAAGTGGTCGAAGATAGTTGACGGTGGCGATGGCGGTCAGCAGTGGTCGACTACTGTCTGTGGTGGTCGACGGATGTCGGTGGAGGCGACGACATTCGGTGGTGGTCGACGGTGACGACGGCGGTCGACAGTGGTCGACGGTGGTAGTAGTGGTGCTAGACTTCAATCTCTCTACCTCTCATGAGAGGAGTGATGTTTTATTTATAGAGTTTCGGTTGCAATTAATGCAGGAATATGAACCATTTTGAACAGACGGCTCGTAGAGCTTCCCTTAATCGGATGATGTTCGGTGGACATTTAGGTGTCTTAATGGTGTCAAAATTGAGCGATCTTAAGCTTGTTGGATTCTTCTTGTTGAGGCGCTCTATTGGACTATGAACTTGCTAGAATGGACATTTGTTTGAACTTTTAAATGTGTTTAGAAAACTTCAAAAGAAGTTTAGTGGCTTGATCTGAGCTTGATTTAACTCGGATTTGGTCAATTTGGTATCGTTGGATTCGTCTTGTTGAGCCAGTCAGTTTGACTGTATGTTTGTTGAAATTGGAGCTCTGAATGACTGCTAATCGAGACTTGAACGTTTCTAATTCTAAAAATTATCTCGAGATATGTGTTATGCCTTGTGATTCTTGTTGAATGATTGAGATTTGGTGGAGGCGTACCAATATGCAAATCTTACTTCTTTAAAGGTCCTCAATAAAATTTAAGATATTAAAAAACAATCAACAATTAAGATTTTGAATAACTTTCATTAATCAAAGTGAAAATTAAAAAAAAAAATAAAAGGAAAAAAAATAGGATCAGAAGAAATTAAAAAGAAAGAAAATGGATCAATTGGTATTTGATCATTAAGAATGATCCTATCCCAACACGCTATCAACAAATTCCCATCGTCCGACATAAATCTCAAAGCATGGTGATGCGGCAGATTTTTGTGTGTTATTTTGCAGATATACACAACAGTTATAATAATAAATATGCAATTTAAACCCAACAAAAATAACTTTAATAAAAATAATTTTATCTTTTAAGAATATTTAAATTGTCAAATCCTTTAATAATAACACAAGTATACGTATCACTCAAGTAATAAAAGGCTTTAATGGAGACCTAGATATCGATCCCATAGGGAAGTTGGAAAATGCTTATAGGTAAATTATTATGACTATAATGTAAAACACAATTCAAACTATAAAATTGAAGTACAAAATTTTAATCTAAAATAATTAAGTGCATGCTAAAAAAATGCAGATAAAAGGAACTAGTTTAATTAAACTAATTGCTAAACTTTCAAAAGCAAACTTATGAAATCTAAAAAAAGTGTTCGTGATGAAGGGTACAAATTTAAGAAAACATCATTCTCCTTTACAATGAGTATATGGATTGTGAATAAATTAAAATTATTTAAAAATAAATAAATATTGTTTTGTGCAAAATAGAAGCAATCATATTCTTTACCCTCTTTCAAGTGCATAAAAAATATCAATTAATCCAGAGTTTAGTCCCTGATTTCGTGGTTAGACTGAGAGAATACAGGCTGTCACTCCATAGCTCCCACTACTCTTTCACCTGAGGGCAAACAATCTCGCATTACCAAATTGAAGATTTTAATTTGTCACCTTAAAATCTCAAATTCTGCATCCAACAAAGTATATTTCCTTATTTATTTGCATTCAACCTCATGGATGACATCATGTCCCATGAAATCAAATGTGATTTTCAATATGTTGTCGAAATCAAAGCCCTTTCGGATCATATGTTTCTTAACTTATTTTAACATTTCAATTGATTATATCGAAAAGTAAATGATGACCAGAGTTCGAATCATCACAAATTATTGACATTTAAAACCGTATAAAACAAAATTAATCTTTCACAAAACCAAATCTCATTGTAAGAAGAAGAATAAAGAAGGCTACTCAAAATTCATGAGAAGGAAACAACAAAACACGGATTTCATATATAAAAATAAGTTTACAAAAACAATGAATAAAATACACAACTTATCTCACAATCATTCACAAGACAATTCCTAGAAGCTCTCTTCAAACACTTAGTCTCTTTACAAAAAACTCTCAATTCTCTCTTAGAAGTGTAATGAAGAAGAAATATCTCACATTCCCTCTCCTCTTACAACCTTAGAAGAAAATCTCCAAGCCCTTCACTTTCTCCCTCACACGCCTCAATTGCCTCTCTTTCGAACCCCCCTCCATGCCACCACCATGCCCTAGACTTCCCTCTTTTTTATTAGAGGTTGCATCCCTCCAAAAAGAATTTAAAATTCCCTCCAAAATTTTATTCAAAAGTTAACCTTTTTGAATTCCAAAAGATATGTCCATTGATCCAAGAAACATATTCCTTCATAAAAGAACCTTCCAAAGTGTCTAGATGCATTGAATAACTCCTTGGGGCATTTAAAACAAGTGGTCCCTTTGAAATTCATGCAAAATATGTCTCGAATCGCCTTAGTTCATAAAAAGTCATCTCAGACGTTGGAACTGACGCTTCAGATGCCATGTTGCTTAAGACCGCACTGTTCTAGATTTTGGCGCTTTAGGTGTCAGCTCTCTGTAAAGTGGTGTTTCAGGCACCAGAATCACAAAAATCACTGTTTTGACTCCAAATTTCGTCCTTTTTTTCTATTTTTGCTCCAAATGCCTAAAATTAATATATCTGTAACAAAAATATGAAAGTACCCTTCTTTAAAGTGTAATATCCCCAAAAAATAAGCATTAAGTGTATACTTAAAACAACACGTTATTTTAGTGTATCACATAACATAGATCTCGAGACAATCATTTGAGTAAAAAATATTCAAACTCTGATAAAAATCATCTAGAAGTCCAATTTCAACAAATTTATATTCAAACTAACCACTCTGACAAGACGAACCCAATGGTACCAATATTGATCCAATTTGAACCAGATTGAGCCCTGATCAAGCCATCAAACCATATTTGAAAGTTTTCCAGAGACAATTAGTTAGGCAAACAGATGTTGAATCCGACACGCTCATAGTTAAATCGAGCTTCACAGCAAGACAAATCCAACAAGCCCAAGATCACTCAAATCAGATATCATTAAGACACCCAAATGTTCATCAAATGTCGTTTGATCGAAGGAAGCTCTCTGGATCGTCTGATCAAAGTGGTTCATACTCCTTCATTAATTGCAGCCAGAACATTATAAATAGAGTCTTACCCCTCTCATGGAGGGGGAGAGAGGGAGAGCTTGAAGCTTGACAAAGAACTTGAACTTCAAGGAGCTGAAGTCCTCCTGTCACCGTCGATCACTTCATTGACCACCATCGACCGTCGTTGACCAACAACGTTGATCACAATCGATTTTTTTTACCTCCGCTGACTGTCGTCATCTTTCGTTGACCACCAGCGAGCACCATTAATTGTTACCGACTGCCTTCAATTATCACTTGTTGTTCTCCATCGATCGCAATCGGTATCCGCCCACTTCTTATAACAAGTTCATTCGTGAACCGATGTTGTAACTCCGAAGAGTGATCATCTCTTTCCCACCAGTGGGACGAGGGATTATACATGTAATATCCAGTTTGTAGTGAATTTCTTGAGGTGGGTTAGACCCCATCATTTTTCCCTTTTTGGGTTTTCCACGTGAAAACTTATGATGTTATTACTAGTTTTTTTTTTCTCTATTCTAAGTGTGTGATGAATATTCGTATCATGCTAAAACGATAATTTGCTACTCTACTGCCTCGAATTTTCTTACACTATCATATCTAATTTTATTTGTTATTTATAAAAAGCAAATATAGAAATGAGTAAAAACTTTTTTTTGTATATTCAATATTTCGTATTTTTCTCATACTTATTTGTTAAATATATCAAAATTTTTAAATTATATATCCCATAATTTTTTAGTGATAAAGATAAGGCTTCTTCTGATAAGAATTCATCATCAATACTTATATTGGCTTATTTGTCCATAACACACACACACATACAAACACACATCACACAATTCTATTTATTTTCATATTTGATACATTATTAATAATTTTTATCATTTAATATGAATCACAAGATAACTTTTTAAATAATTAAAGTCTTAATTCAAATTAAAGATTATACAAGGTTCTATTTTCAACTATTTTGACTCTTGAAAATACCAACCCGATACCAAAATTAGTGTAATCCGAGTGCAACCAAGTCCATATCAAGCCATTAAAACACTTTTAGAAGCTTCAGATATTTAATTTAATGGTCAAAAGAACTCTAAATTTGAAATACTTATAGTCGAATTGAGAATTTTAGCAAGAGGAATCCAACGAGCCTATGCTACCTTAATTATAAGGTCATTAAGGCCTTCAAATCATTAAAAAAATCTCATATGATAAAAATGATCAATATTGGTCATTCGATCAAGTGGTTGGGAAAGTTACTCACCAAATGATCAAACTGCTCCTCTTTTAGCCTATAAATGTACCCCCTCTCTTCACTCCAGAGGGGAGGAAGAGACAAATTCAATATGTCCCTCTCCTTCCGACCTCTGTAGCAGCCAACCATTGTCGTCCACCGCCAGTCTCTCCCTGCTTGTTGTCATTGAAGAACCCTGTTTGCTAATAAAGTATCCCTAATACGGGGTGCCAAAGTATCCCAAATACAGTGCAACAAACTATCTAAATACAGTGTAACAAAATATTATTAGTATGGAGTAACAAAACATCAATATATCCCGAATATGATATAATGAAGTATCTCAAATACGATGTAATAAAGTATCCCGAGTATGGGATAATGACATATCCTAAATGTTGTGCAACGACGTATCCCAAACATGGCTCGTTGTAGATCCAACATCGTATTTAGAATTCAACAACTTTCTCTAAACTTTTAAATTTTTATCCTTGCATAGTATACTGACAAGTGATGTCTTTGGTGTAAAAATAATTAACCCAGGAAAAGAGTTGCAACCACCAATTAGTGTAGCACCAACTACAACCTATGTGATTAACTACGACCTATGTAGTTAACTGCTACTACAACTACATATTATGACGTATGTGACTAACTAATGTCTATGTAACTATCTTCTACTGCAGCTCCCGACTACATGCTATGTGACTAACTATGTTATATGTAGCTACATGCGACTCTAGTTACTGCCATGACCTATGTAGCTAACTCGTACTACAACTATCGATTACGGCCTATGCAACTAACTGCAACCTATGTATATATGACTAACTACAACACATGTAGATAAATGTTACTACAACTACCAACCATAACCTATGCAACTAACTATGGCCTATGTAGCAAACTGTTGTTGTAGCTACCAACTACGACATGTGACTAATTATTACTACAACTTCCAAGTATGGTCTATATGACCAACTAATGCTAGTGCAATTACCAATTACAATCTATGTGATAAATCACAACCTATGTGATCAAGTGCTTCTAGAACTTCCGACTATCGTCTCTTTGGTCAACTATCGATATTGCAGCCACCGACTACAATCTTTATTACAAACTATTATCTTTGTAGCAATCAATTGCGGTCTTTACGACCTACTATTGTTATTATCATCAAGAACTATATTTATTGTAGCCCAATTTTGACAATTAAAACTGGACGATCACCGTACATTTATGATTATCAATATTGTAATTTCATATTCTCTAATTCAGAAGAAGAGCAGACCAATGTACTCACAATTTAATAGCGGACTACTTTGACTGAACTAGATCTCGTGATTTTTTCTCTTTCTAGAGCTTTTCCACATAGGAATTGTGGTTTCTTCTTTAACTACTTTATTACTATTTGTGTGTGTGATGGATCATCGTACAATGCTACGACATTAAATAATCATTCTACAACCGTGAATCTTCCGACACACAACAACATCTAACACATAAAATTTGATATTTACTACATACGACTTTGGCGTCATAAACCTATGCATGATAAGAAACAATTAACTTTTAAACAGTTAGTATTCTGATATTTTTATGAGCTGTTATAGATCTAAGTGTTATACAAGTAAATATAAAAAATTAGGTGTTAGATATGTAAATACATAAGAATTGTGTGGTATATATGTAAATAGTTATATATGTGAGGGTGCCAGATTTGTAAATAACAATTTTGGGGGTGGTCTTTATGTAATTGCCCCATAATAATAATCAAGATGATTCTTCACAACAACCATTATTTATATATAAATAAAAAATGGTTTAATTGATATTTTCTGGTTTGTTTGCTGCAATTAAATCTAAAAAAAATTAATTAACATTAATCAAGACCATTAACAAACAAGGAATCATATTCAACTTCTCAACCTTAACAAAAACTTGTGCATGTATTTATAGTTGTTGGAAGATTCTTCACCTATAATTAATATAGACATTATGATGCAACAATTTTGTTTATATGATTGTTTTTGTAAATGATTTTTATACTTTAGCACTATAGAGCAAGCCAAAGGTACATATGTAATTTATGGGATTTGAGGAAAAGATCTTTATATTTCTTTTAATGTAACATCATATGCAAAGATGCATGATGCTAAGTTTCTTGTAGGGAGCAAAAGTTCTATTGTTCATTAATCATTTTGGTTGGGGTTGTTACATGAGAAAAGAATAGGCAAGATATAGAATAGTGCATATAATGGTTGACTAAATATGGTGTGCTAAAAAACATTCTTTCAATTTTTAAACTTGGTTTACATGAGGCTCTATGGAGTTCATAATGGCAAGTGAAATGGATGCAAGGCATTGAAGCAAGGGGATTATTATTTTGATTTAACTGCAATTTTCATTAATGAATTAGGGCTTGCTTGGCGGTATGTTTTTTGCGTGGTGCGTCCTGAAAACGCCTTTCTTTTCTCCCGTTTGATAACTGCGGTGCAATGGCATTTTGATAAGATTTCGATAAAATGGGGGCAACGGGTCGTGGGTTCGACCACGCTGCCCGTGTTTTGTATTAACTTCTCGCTCGGCTTTTACCGCTCTAACCCATTCCTTCCCTCTCTCGTGATTGAGCTTCTCTCTCATGACCCACTCTCCCCTCCCTCACATTTTTTTGACCTAAAGGTAAAATTTCCATTGGCCTCCTCCTCTCTGATCTGTGGCTCTACTGGCAAAGCTTGGTGGTTACTTTATTCTCTCAATCACTTCTGCTTGGTTCTTTTGCTCTCCCTCGGCCCACAGTATTCTCTACCACTATATTTTATGGCATTTTATTTTTGCGATGGTTTTAGATGCTCTGAGCTCTATTTGGTAGATGATTCTCATATGGTTGTGCACTGCTGTTGGATTTTACAATTTATGCATTTTTGGTTTTTGCAATTCATGTGATTTTGCATTGGTGTTAAATTTTCTTTATTGTTGAATGGGTGATTGTCTTTACTGTAAATTGAGTGGTTACCATGAAGACTAATGTCGGTGGATTGTCGACAGTTGACCCTTGTGGTGGATTGTTGGTGGTGGTTAATGTGGTTGCGTGCGTGGAGGTGTGGTTGTGGCTGTGTTTGTGTGTGGATGTTTGTATGGAGGTGTGGTTGTGTTAGTTCTATGTGGGTTGTGGTTGCGATGGTTATGGTAGGGTATAGAGGTGTGGCCTTGTGTGGAGGTGGTTGTGGTGGTCGTGGTTGTGTGTGGAGGTTGTAGTTTTGTATGGAGCCGGCTGAGTGTGGAGGTTGTGGCTGTGGTTGTGATTTTGTTGTGGTGGCTATGTTTGTGAGTTGTGATTGTGTGTTTGTGAGTTGTGATTGTGTGTTTGTGTTGGTTTTATGTTGGTTATGGTTGGAGGTGTGGCTCTGTGTCGAGGTGGTTGTGTGTGGAGATTGTGATTTTGTGTGTAGGTTGTGGTTCTTTTTTGGTGGTTGTGATTGTGGATTGTGATCGTGTTCGTTCTGTGTAGGTTGTGGCTGTGTGGAGGTGAGGCTACGTGTGGAGGTGGTTGTGGTTGTGTGCGGGCTATTGTTTTGGTGGTTGTGTTTGTGTGTGGAGGTTGTCGTTCAGTGTGGAGGTGATTGTGGTGGAAGTGGTTGTGCATCTAAAGTATCAAATATATGATTATGACAGTTTTTTTTGCAAACATCATTACTATATATGGACAAAAAAGTCATTTGTCCAGAAACAGCTACGCTGCAACTATTTTCAAATAGCAATAAACAAAGAGTCAGTCAGCTCCTGTGCAGCAGCTTTCTGGGGAAGCTGTTGTGCAACAGCTTATTAATAAGTTGTAGCTACCCCAAACAGATTCTTAGATTGTAAGTTAAGAATGAAAAATAATGCATTAAACCATCTAAGAAAATTATGACTTAAGTTGAAAATTTTAAGCTTAAATTTTTTTGTGATGTGGTTCTTGTCAAATAAATAAAAATGTATCATTGTTTATTAAGTATAATGACATTGTATCCTTTCAATATGCTCACTATCATGAGAAGATCAATAAACGGTTGATGGATAGCAGAAGAGTGNCAGTCCCCCCAATGGATCTACAAAATAGATGGATCTACAATATATGAAAGAAGCAGAAACAAAGTTTCAAATGTTTAGCAGTTAAGAAGAAACAAACCTAAAAAATACTCAGAGATGAAGCCTAGGTTTCACTCAAAAAACCTAGGTTTCACTTCAAAAGAAGACAAACAGATAGATTTAATCTAGGTTTCCCTCAAAAAACCTTGGTTTCACTCAAAGAAATAAACGTATGGTTAATATGAAGACAAACAGATCTACATTTAACCTACGTTTCACTCAAAAAAGAAGAAATAAACCTAAAAAAATTTATGAAAATTTAACATAAGAGGCAAGCATGAAGATAAACTTGAAATGCTAAAGAAAATATAATAAAAAATGACGTCTCGGTGGCCTTACAAGCAACCAAGCAAGAATATCGAGCACTGAAGAAAGAATACAGAGTAGTTGATCCAACACCTACTTTATGGAAGACAAAAAGAAGTAGAGATCAGAGAACGAACACAAACATTCAACCCTAAGCTCTCGATGACAAAGCTTTTGTCGGTTTTGAGGCGAAGAGAAAGAGCAGACTGAAAGATTTTCGAGAGAGGGGAGACACCGAAAGGATGCCCAAGAATCGAACAGGAGAACAATAATGAGGGTTAGGGTCTTAGGGATTGCAGTTTGTATATATTAATATATATNAAAAACGAATCGAACACGAACGAACGAGACATTGTTCGTGTTTGGTTGGTTTAACAATCCGAACAAAAAATTTTCTTCGTGTTCGTCTCGTTTGCTTATCGAACGAACCGAACACGATCTCATTCACGAACCGAACACAAACTGTTCGCGAACAACGACCTTTTTTGACAACCCTAAAGTTCACAGTAACGAANTTTAACAATCCGAACAAAAAATTTTCTTCGTGTTCGTCTCGTTTGCTTATCGAACGAACCGAACACGATCTCCTTCACGAACCGAACATAAACTGTTCGCGAACAACGACCTTTTTTGACAGCCCTAAAGTTCACAGTAACGATCAGTAGTTCGAATTGTTGATTGGCTCTCCTTAAAATTAAGTATTTTTATATTTATAGAGGAATGAGTGCAATATATGAAGTTATATATTTGTTTAGATTTTAATGGGTCGTTAGTGTGTATTTTACAAACATAGGCTTTCGGTTCGGCAATTGTATGGTTAAGTCGGCTAAAATTAGTTGTCCTTAATTTGGTAAAGATTTGTTGGTCCGATTGTGTAGAATCAAAGTTGTTCGTTGGTCCTTGATGATATTCTGATCCATAAGGCTTGACTTAATCAACCTTGCTTTGCCGACCGGTTATTATAGTCTAGTTGCTGACTGATGATCCCTAGATAAGGAACTTTGATCGATAGAGTGAGGTTTAGACTATCGGGCTGAGGATGAATCATCATATTTCGATAGATTACTCATTGGCGGGGTTTTTTTTTTCAAATGCTCTACGTGCCATACTAAGGTTAGTTTTCAACCTCTCATGACGAGTCTCAAGGGTGTTCGCTAGATGACTGGTGATGGTGAACTTTCTTTTGAGTCAAATTATGACGAGAGGTTGGTCGGTTTCTCTATTCGAAGATTCATTTTAAAGCATTTTTGTTGTGCTCTAATATCAAAATTTTGCTTTCTACATTTATACTACCCCAATCTTTCACATGATTAACAAAAAAATATCATCATTATAATTTTTTAAAAGTGAAATATATCCTTTCATGCATGGCATAGATGGTGTTTATAAATTCATAAGAATTGAGTGGTATGTACTTAAAATTTTCATATTAATTATATATGATTCCACTTGTGAGGAATCTGGCTTATATAACTTGGTTATTAATGTTAGGGGCTTTTGGTTTGAAGTAAAATGTAGGCTTCTCTTTTGAATATTTGAATGTTTTGTTCAAGAAAATAAAATATTCTGTAAAATTGATTTTTTTAGCAAATCAAATTCCCTTACCAATTATTATTATTATTATTATTATTGGGGAAAAAATGTTATAAGACTTTTGAAGGCAATGCATTTTTATATATAATTTTATATATGATGTGATGTATAAGTATTTATTTATATTTGGAGATTAATGAAATTAAATGGTAACCAACAAAGCAAAGATACCTAATTTCGGACTGGACTGAGTTGGCGATCATGAGTCTGTTTCATATTAAAAATTTGTTTTGGCGCTTCAGGTGTCAAGTTGCTTAAGACCGCATTGTTCTGGATTTTTGCGCTTTAGGCGACAACTCTGTGTAAATTGGTGCTTCAGGTGCCAGAATTATAAAAATCAATATTTTGGCTCCAAATTTCGTCTTTTTTTCTACTTTTGTTCCAAATGTCTAAATTTGATATATCTGTAACAAAAACATGAAAGTACCATTCTTTAAAGTGTAATATCCCAAAAAATAAGCATTAAGTGTATACTTAAAACAACACGTTATTTTAGTGTATCACATAACATAGATCTCGAGACAATCTTTTGAGTAAAAAATATTCAAACTCTGATAAAAATCATCCAGAAGTCCAATTTCAACAAATTTGTATTCAAACTAACCACTCTGACAAGACGAACCCAATGGTACCAACATTGATCCAATTTGAACTAAATTGAGCCCTGATCAAGCCATCAAACCATATTTGAAAGTCTTCCAGAGACATTTAGTTAGTCAAACAGATATTGAATCCGACACGCTCATAGTTAAATCGAGTTTCACAGCAAGACGAATCCAACAAGCCCAAGAACACTCAAATCGGATATCATTAAGACACCCAAATGTCATCAAATTTAATTTGATCGAAGGAAGCTCTTTGGACCGCCTGATCAAAGTGGTTCATAGTCTTTCATTAATTGCAGCAAGAACATTATAAATAAAGTCTCCCTGGGGGAAGGGGGGGAGAGAGAGCTTGAAGCTTGACAAAGAACTTGAACTTCAAGGAGCTGAAGTCCTCCTGTCACCGTCGATCGCTTCATTGACCACCATCGACTGTCGTTTGTATTTGTTGACGTGTGTTTGTATTTGTTGACCCTGCTGACCGTCGTCATCCTTCATTGACCACCAGCGACCACCATTAATTGTCACTGACAGCCTTCAATTATCACTTGCTGGTCTCCATCGATCGCAATCGGTATCCGCCCACTTCTTATAACAAGTTCACTCATGAACCGATGTTATAACTCCGAAGAGTGATCATCTCTTTCCCACCAGTGGGACATATATGTAATATCCAGTTTGTAGTAGATTTCTTCAGGTGGGTTAGACCTCATCATTTTTCCCTTTCTGAGTTTTCCACGTGAAAACTTATGATGTTATTACTAGTTTTTTTTTCTTCTCTATTTTAAGTGTGTGATGAAGATCGTACCATGCTAAAACGATAATCTGCTACTCTACTGCCGTGAATTTTCTTACACTATCATATCTAATTTTATTTGTTATTTATAAAAAGTAAATATAGAAATGAGTAAAAACATTTTTTTATATTTTCAATATTTCGTATTTTTCTCAAATTTATTTGTTAAATATATCAATTTTTTTAAATTATATATCTCATAATTTTTTTTGGTGATAAAGATAAGGCTTCTTCTGATAAGAATTCATCATCAATACTTATATTGGCTTATTTGTCCATAACACACACACACATACAAACACACGTCACACAATTCTATTTATTTTCATATTTGATACATTATCAATAAATTTTATCATTTAATATGAATCACAATATAACTTTTTAAATAATAAACGTCTCAATTCAAATTAAAGATTATACAAGGTTTTATTTTCAACTAGTTTATAGTCAAAATGACCATCTTGAAAATACCAACCCGATACCTAAATTAGTTTAATCCGAGTCCATATCAAGCCATTAAAACACTTTTAGAAGCTTCAGATCTTTAATTTAATGGTCAAAAGAACTCCAAATTTGAAATACTTATAGTCGAATTGAGTATTTTAGCAAGAGGAATCCAACGAGCCTATTGTCACGGACAAATAGTCCCACATCGGCTAGGTGTAGGGCCGAAAAAGCAGTATTTATGTCATGGGCTGCCCACCACCCACTCAAGGGCTCTTTTGGGAGGTGACAAGTGGTATCAGAGCAGACTACTGCCTGCCAGGTGTGTGGACTCTCCATGGTCCAGTGAGACCCTCGGTGGAGCCGATCCGTGACGAGGGGGTCACGTGGTTGGGTGGAGGAGAATGTCACGGACAAATAGTCCCACATCGGCTAGGTGTAGGACAAAAAAGCAGTATTTATGTCATGGGCTGCCCACCACCCACTCAAGGGCTCTTTTGGGAGGTGACAAGTGGTATCAGAGCAGACTACTGTCTGTCAGGTGTGTGGACTCTCCATGGTTTAGTGGGACCCTCGGTGGAGCAGATCCGTGACGAGGGTGTCACGTGGTTGGGTGGAGGAGAATGTCACGGACAAATAGTCCCACATCGGCTAGGTGTATGCCCGAAAAACAGTATTTAAGTCATGGGCTGCCCACCACCCATAAGGGCTCTTTTGGAAGGTGACAAGTGGTATCAGAGCAGACTACTGTCTGCCAGGTGTGTGGACTCTCCATGGTCCAGTGGGACCCTCGGTGGAGCCGATCCGTGACGAGGGCGTCACGTGGTTGAGTGGAGGAGAATGTCAAGGACAAATAGTCCCACATCGGCTAGGTGTAGGACCGAAAAGCAGTATTTAAGTCCTGGGCTGCCCACCACCCATAAGGACTCTTTTGGGAGATGACACTATGCTACCTTAATTATAAGATCATGAAGGCCTTCAAATCATTAAAAAATCTTATATGATAAAAATGATCAATATTGATCATTTGATCAAGTGGTTGGGAAAGTTACTCGCCAAATGATCAATATGCCCCTCTCCTTTAGCCTATAAATGTACCCCATCTCTTCACTCCAGAGGGGAGGAAGAGACAAATTCAATGTGTCCTTCTCCTTCCGACCTCCGTAGCAGCCAACCATCGTCGTCCACTACCAGCCTCTCCCTGCTTGTTGTCATTGAAGAACCCTGTTTGCTAATAAAGTATCCCTAATACGGGGTGCCAAAGTATCCCTAATACGGGGTGCCAAACTATCTAAATACAGTATAACAAAATATCCTTAATATGGTGTAACAAAACATCTCAAATACGGGATAACGATGTATCTCGATTATGGTGTAACAATACATCCCAAATATGATATAATGAAGTATCTCAAATACGATGTAATAAAGTATCCCGAGTATGTGATAATGACATATCTTAAATGTTGTGCAACGACGTATCCCAAACATGGCTCGTTGCAGATCCAACATCGTATTTAGAATTCAACAACTTTCTCTAAACTTTTAAATTTTTATCCTTGCATAGTATACTGACAAGTGATGTCTTTGGTGTAAAAATAGTTAACCCAGGAAAAGGGTTGCAACCACCAATTAGTGTAGCACCAACTACAACCTATGTGATTAACTACAACCTATGTAGTTAACTGCTACTACAACTACATATTATGACGTATGTGACTAACTAATGTCTATGTAACTATCTTCTACTGCAGCTCCCGACTACAACCTATGTGACTAACTATGGTATATGTAGCTACCTGCGGCTCTAGCTACTGCCATGACCTATGTAGCTAACTCGTACTACAACTATCAATTACGACCTATGCAACTAAATACAACCTATGTATATATGACTAACCACAACATATGTAGATAACTGTTACTACAACTACCAACCACAACCTATGCAACTAACTCTGGATTATGTAGCAAACTGTTGCTGTAGCTACCAACTACGACATGTGACTAATTATTACTACAACTTCCAATTATGGTCTATATGACCAACTAATGCTAGTGCAACTATCAATTACAATCTATGTGATCAATCACAACCTATGTGATCAAGTGCTACTAGAACTTCCGACTATCGTCTCTTTGGTCAACTATCGATATTGCAGCCACCGACTATAATCTTTATTACAAACCATTATCTTTGTAGCAATCAATTGCGGCCTTTACGACCTACTATTGTTATTATCATCAAGAACTATATTTATTGTAGCCCAATTTTGACAATTAAAACTGGATGATCACCGTACATTTATGATTATCAATATTGTAATTTCATATTCTCTAATTCAGAAGAAGAGCAGACCAATGTACTCACAATTTAATAGCGGACTACTTTGGCTGGACTCGACCTCGTGATTTTTTCCCTTTCTAGAGCTTTTCCACATAGAAATTGTGGTTTCTTCTTTAACTACTTTATAACTATTTATGTGTGTGTGTGATGAACCATCGTGCAACGCTACGACATTAAATATCATTCTACAATCGTGAATCTTCCGACACACTATATCTAACACATAAAATTTGATATTTACTACATACAACTTTGGCGTCATAAACCTATGTATGATAAGAAACAATTAACATTTAAACAGTTAGTATTGTGATATTTTTATGAGCTGTTATAGATCGAAGTGTTATATTAGTAAATATAAAAAATTAGGTGTTAGATATGTAAATACATAAGAATTGTGTGGTATATATGTAAATAGTTATATATGTGAGGGTGTCAGATTTGTAAATAACAATTTTGGGGGTGGTCTTTATGTAATTGCCCCATAATAATAATAAGGATGATTCTTTACAACAACCATTATTTATATATAACTAAAAAATGGTTCAATTGATATTTTCTGGTCTGTTTGCTGCAATTAAATCTAAAAAAAATTAATTAACATTAATCAAGACCATTAACAAACAAGGAATCATATTCAACTTCTCAACCTTAACAAAAACTTGTGCATGTATTTATAGTTGTTGGAAGATTCTTCACCTATAATTAATATAGACATTATGATGCAACAATTTTGTTTATATGATTGTTTTTGTAAATGATTTTTATACTTTAGCACTATAGAGCAAGCCAAAGGTACATATGTAATTTATGGGATTTGAGGAAAAGATCTTTATATTTCTTTTAATGTAACATCATATGCAAAGATGCATGATGCTAAGTTTCTTGTAGGGAGCAAAAGTTCTATTGTTCATTAATCATTTTGGTTGGGGTTGTTACATGAGAAAAGAATAGGCAAGATATAGAATAGTGCATATAATGGTTGACTAAATATGGTGTGCTAAAAAACATTCTTTCAATTTTTAAACTTGCTTTACATGAGGCTCTATGGAGTTCATAATGGCAAGTGAAATGGATGCAAGACATTGTAGCAAGGGGATTATTATTTTGATTTAACTGCAATTTTCATTAATGACTTAGGGCTCGCTTGGAGCTACGTTTTTCGCGCGGTGCGGCCTGAAACGCCGTTTTTTTCCCACGTTTGATAACTGCGGTGCAATGGCATTTTGATAAGATTTCGATAAAATGGGGGCCACGGGTCGTGGGCTCGACCATGCTGCCCGCGTTTTGCATTAACTTCTCGCTCGGCTTTTACCGCTCTACCCCCTTCCTTCCCTCTCTCGCGATTGAGCTTCTCTCTCATGACCCACTCTCCCCTCCCTCACATTTTTTTGACGTAAAGGTAAAATCTCCACTGGCCTCCTCCTCTTTGATCTGTGGATCTGCTGGCAAGGCTTGGTAGTTCCTTTATTCTCCCTATCACCTCTGCTCTTTGGTTCTGCTTGGTTCATTTGCTCTCCTTCGACCCACAGTAATCTCTACCACTATATTTTATGGCATTTTATTTTTGTGATGGTTTTAGATGCTCTAAGCACTATTCGGTAGATGGTTCTCATATGGTTGTGCAACGCTATTGGATTTTACAATTTCTGCAATTCTTGTTTTTGCAATTCATGTGATTTTGCATTGGTGTTAAATTTTCCTTATTGTTGAAGGGGTGATTGCCTTTACTGTAAATTAGGTGGTTACTATGATGATTAATGTCGGTGGATTGTTGGCAGTTGACCCTTGTGGTGGATTACTGGTGGTGGTTAATATGGTTGTGTGGGTGGAGGTGTGGCTTCGTATGGAGGTGTGGTTGTGTTGGTTCTTTGTGGGTTGTGGTTGCGATGGTTGTGGTTGGGTATAGAAGTGTGGCTTTGTGTGGAGGTGGTTGTGGTGACCGTGGTTATGTGTGGAGGTTGTAGTTTTGTATGGAGGTGGTTGAGTGTGGAGGTTGTGGTTGTGGTTGTGATTTTGTTGAGGTGGATGTGGTTGTGAGTTGTGATTGTGTGTTTGTGTTTGTTTTATGTGGGTTATGGTTGGAGGTGTGGCTCTGTGTCGAGGTGGTTGTGTGTGGAGATTGTGATTCTGTGTGTAGGCTGTGGTTCTGTTTTGGTGGTTGTGATTGTGGATTGTGTTTGTGGCTATGTTGGTTCTGTGTAGGTTGTGGCTGTGTGGAGGTGAGGCTATGTGTGGAGGTGGTTGTGGTTGCGTGCGGGCTATTGTTTTGGTGGTTGTGTTTGTGTGTGGAGGCTGTGGTCCTGTGTGGAGGTGATTGTGGTGGCAGTGGTTGTGCATCTAAAGTATCAAATATATAATTATGACAGTTTTGTTGCAAACATCATCACTACACAGAGACAAAATGGTCATTTGTCCAGAAACAGCTAAGCTGCAACTGTTTTGAAACAGTAATAAACAAAGAGCAAGTCAGCTTCTGTGCAGCAGCTTTCTGGGGAAGCTGTTGCGCAACAACTTATTAATAAGTTGTAGCTACCCCGAACAGATCCTTAGATTGTAGGTTAAGAATGAAAAATAATGCATTAAACCATCTAAGGAAATTATGAATTAGGCTGAAAATTTTAAGCTTAAATTTTTTTGTGATGTGGTTCATGTCAAATAAATAAAAATGTATCATTGTTTATTAAATATAATGATATTGTATCCTCTTAATATGCTCACTATTATGAGAAGATCAATAAATGGTTGATGGATAGCAGAAGAGTGGAGAGAGAGAGAGAGAGAGGTGAATGGGCAACATATATTGGGTAAGAGAGAAGTGGCAAACTAGCAATCCTCAAGCACTCAAGAAAATATTATAATCATCAAGGAATTATGAAAAGAAATTATTATAGTATTTTTTATGAAGGTTTATAGTGGTGATGGTGATCATAGTTTAAAACTTTCATGTAGCTAATAATTGTTTGACTTTGATACAATTAAATAGGGATACAATAATAAGATTGTTTGATTATCTTCATGATATCATATACAATCATTGTTTATTGATAAAGTGAAACAAGCATTGTATTAGAATAACTATAAAGATTAGGAAAAAAGATGAAGCTAGATGTAACACAGAGAGAGAGAGAGAGAGAGAGAGAAGGGTGGATGACCATTCACTATTGAAGAAAATTGAAGAATTATTTTGCATGCAAAAGATTGTACTTATAAATCATTTAAAACAAAAAATATTCTTATGAAATCAACCTCTAATTAAAAATATTTTTTAAGCATTTAATGTAAACAACAAAAAAGAGAAATAAAACGCAACAAAAAAAAATAATTATTGATTTTCCTTAAAAGAAAAGTGAAAATAAAAATCNAATCATCAAGGAATTAAGAAAAGAAATTTTTATAGTATTTTTTATGAAGGTTTATAGTGGTGATGGTGATCATAGTTTAAAACTGTCATGTGGTTAATAATTGTTTGACTTTGATACAATTAAATAGAGATACAATAATAAGCTTGTTTGATGATCTTCATGATATCATATACAATCATTGTTTATTGATAAAGTTAAACAAGCCTTGTATTAGAATGACTATAAAGATTGGGAAAATAGATAAGCTATACGTAATAGACAGAGAGAGGGAGAGAGAGAGGAGAAGGGTGGATGACCATTCACTGTTGAAGAAAATTGAAGAATTATTTTACATGCAAAAGATTGTACTTATAAATCATTTAAAACAAAAAATATTCGTATGAAATCAACCGCTACTTAAAAATATTTTTTAAGCATTTAATGTAAACAACAACTAAGAAAATAATAATTGCTTTTCCTTAAAAGGGAAGTGGAAATAAAAATCATCAAAATGAGATTATCTTTATTTTTATTATATCATCTNAAACAAAAAAATATTCTTATGAAATCAACCTCTAATTAAAAATAATTTTTAAGCATTTAATGTAAACAACACAAAAAAAAAAACAAGAAATAAAACACGAAAAAATAATAATTATTGATTTTCCTTAAAAGAGAAATGAAAATTAAAATAATCTAAATGAGATTATCTTTAATCTTATTATATCATAATTATAAATAGGTTAGATTGTGACTCTAGACTTAATTTCATGGTCAAATACAAGCAATAAAGCTAGCACTAAGTTTTCATCTTTATCTTTTTATCATGTCAACAATGATGATAAAGCAATGCAAATACCATCAATGATTTTGCCACCACATCCTTAAAGAAGCATCATTACTCAATGGATGTGTGGTTGAGTGCACTACTAATTAAGATAAGCATTCACCATGGCCAGCAAAAATTTCAATATATATATATATATATACCTCTTAAGATATTAGGGGGATTTAGATACATGATACATGATACACAATCATTATATATTTATGTATGTAGCACCTAAACATTGATATTTATTTATATAACTTGTAATTCTTTGAGGTAACATGAAAATATCACTATAATTACTTTTTCCAAAGTGAAGTACACTTTTTCACATATTTATTTTGATGTGATTGTTATAATAAAGTGCTGTTCAAGTAAATATAAAGTTTAGGTTCATTGTGTAAATATATAAAAATTGTGAGGTTTGTATGCAAATCTCTTACATTATTATTTAGTGTGAGATAATGGGCAGTTTAGTCAGCCTAACTTTTTATAATACAAGTAATAAATGATTTTAAAATTTGTACTGTTATGTACTTTGTCATATTAATCTCTTGTCAATTAATGCCTTATATTTATTATTATTATTATTATTATTATTATTATTATTATTATTATTATTATTATTATCATTGAAAATCAAAATTTGATTATTAATTTATTATGGTCATGCTTATATGACAATAGGATTATATATTTTTTGTTTAAGTACTAGATAAGTTTTTCTTTTGCAAGTTGGGATAGAGTGAGGTCATATTAATGAAAGTTCAGCTATTAAATCTAATTATTATTAATCAACAAACATTAAATATTAATTAAATTAATAATAATAATAATTTTTAATAAGCTTAATTTATGGATTACACTAATTATTATCATCTTCCAAAGTTCTTTATAATATATATGGGTTGTAATAAAGCCAAGTCGAATCGAGTATGCCATGATTTGGGCTTTGGCTTGCTCGAATCATAAGTTGTTCATGTTTAGTTCAAGGTTGATATGAGCTTCAAAAATACATTTATACTCGACTTGTTTGAAATTTTTAATATTCATTTTTTATTTGTACTTGTATTGTTCATATTAATTAAAATGCTAAATATCCAAGTGAGTACTTAATTTGTCATATAACATTAAACATTTGATTTATACATAATTTTTTTATAAGACTAATAAGGAAGTTAAAATTTAAGTATTTGATTTTTTATATAAAGAGATTAACAAATTGATGCTTTTTTAAAGGTCTGCAGCTGTAGAGTAATAGATTATCAGATTAGTGTTGCATGAAAACCCAATAGACACTCGGGTAATTGAAGAGAAGTAAGTAGAAGGAGATACATTGATTTTTATGTAGAAAGTCATGGGAATGATAAAAAACCACGGGGTCTGATCCAGCTGAAATAATCCACTATGAAATTTTGAGTACATGAGTCTACTCTTCTCCATAATTAAGGAAAATGAAGTTACAAAGATAATCATTGTAAAGATATAATAATAATTCAATGATAATAGTCGTAGTCTGCCAGCAAATGATGTAGTTATCGGTGATAGCATGTTGCAAGGGTTGCAGTCGATTGCTACCAAAGCAACGATCTGTCGTGAATGTTGTAGATGGTGATTGTAGCACCAAATTGTCGTATAGACTGTAATTAAAATTCATGGCAATAGTTGTCCATGAGGGTCGCAGATGGTTGCTTCAGAAGCATCAGTTGGCTACAAATGTTGTAGTAGAAAGTTACAAAAGTTGTGAGCCACGTAGGTCGTAGGGGTGAGCTGCGACGACGTCCTTAAATTGGAGGGGTTAGAGTAAAGAGTTGCACGTGTTGTGATCCACGTAGGTCGCAATTGGTCATGTGAGCCATAGTGGAGAGTTTTGATGACGTCAGTAGGCCACAGGTAACAGAGTCAAAGACTGCATGAGTTGTGAGCCTTATAGGTCGTAGTTGGTCACGTATGCCATAAAATTGAGCTATGATGAAGTTTGTAGGTCACAGGAGTCTGAGTTGGGAGTTGCACGAGTTATGGGTCATATAGGTCCTAGTTGTTGTCCTGTAAGCTATGATAAGCTGTGATGATGTTTGTAGGTCATATGAGACAGAGTTAAGACTTGCACAAGTTGTGAGTCAAGTAGGTCGTAGTTGGCCACATATGTCATAAATGTGAGCTATGTGACATTTGTAGGTCATAGGGGTCAAATTCGGGAGTTCCAAAATTTATGAAAGAACCACGTAGGTCATAGTTACGAGTTGTGATGATGTTCATAGCTTGTAGGGAATGGAGTTGGGAGCTACACGATTTGTGTGCTACGTCAGTCGCAGTTGTTCACATAGGTCATAGTGGTGATTTGCGATAACATTTGTAGTTGTTCACATAGTCAATTGTATGATTTATGAGGATATGTATTCCTTAACAGATCGATCTAGCTTGTAGCAGATTCTAATTCAACATTTATGTCTTCAAATTCTTCAATGGCCTACCAAAGTAAGGTTACATACCATTTATTGTAGAGACCTCCTTTGAAAAGGAGATGAACAAAATAGTTGTCTTTTTGTGAAATGTGTTCAATCTAAGACTTCATTTCATGCTTAATAATATGTTGATTTGATTGACCAAGAAATGAGAGTCAGACATGATGAGCATATGATTTATTCTGCTCATTAATAAAAATCTTAATTTAATGACCAGAGCCTCATATTATATCTGATTATTGGTTGCATCAAATTTAAGTTGAATAGAATGATACGAGGTGAATCAGGAAAGGCCTTACAACACCATGCCTACTCTTTTCCTTAACTTCATAGATGTGAGTCTGCTTAAAGTGTCCAAAGCTTATTTTTTTCAATACTGATGTCTTCATTCATTGGTCCTTCAGAGAAATCAGCCAAACAATTGGAAACTACTTTCGCTTTTATCATCCTTCTAGGCGTATAAATGGTATCAAACTTGCTTAGTTCTATTGAACATTTGAGCAATCATCCTGAATGATCGAGCTTGGATAATATCGACCTTAATGGATGGTCAATTATAAAATATTTGGTTTGGGCATGAAAGTATGGACACAACTTTCATACAGAGATAACCAATGTCAACATCAGCTTCTCCATGATCATATATCTTCACTCAGGTCCTTGAAGTACTTTACTCACATAGCAAATAGGAAACTACCTATTTTTTTGTCTATGAGTATTGAGCTGAAAGCTTTTTTTTCGACCCCTATATAGATGAGTAAATATTTTCCTAATTTAGGGCTTTGTAATAAAGGATGTGAGAATAACAAATCTTTTATTTGTGTAAGATCTTGATCACATTCTTTAGCATAAACAAAATGATTAAAGTTATTCGTTGATTAAAAAAATGGAGAGCAATAGTCTCCAGACTTCGATATAAAGCTATTATCTCCAGTTACCCACTTCGTCAAGATCTGCATTTCCTTGAGATTCTTTCGAGCTGACATGTCCAATATAACTCAGAATTTTTTAGGATTTAGTTTCATTCCCTCTAGTATGAGTAGGTATCCAAGATATTTTTTTGAACTTGCTCCAAAAGTACATGTCAAAGGATTAATGTTTAGACTAAACTTTCTTAGACTAGTAAAAGTTTCTTCCAGGTCTCTTGACTTGGGTAATTTATTTTTACTAGAAGATCATTGATATAATTTAATTATTATTTCCTATTTAATCTATAAAAATTACATCCATCAAAATTTGATAGGTTGCACATTTATTTTTAAGCTGAAAGGCATTACGTTCTAATATGACACTTATTCCTTAGTAAAGAAGGGAATCATTTTCACATTATTAGGATTTGTTATGATCTGGTGGTAGCCTGAGAATGAATCTAAAAAACTCATGATATAATGCCCTACTGCTAAGTTGACCAACATGTTGATCTGAGGTAGTGGATGACTATCTTTTGGGCATGTTGCATTGATGTTGGTAAAATCAACATAGATTCTCCACTTGTTGACATTTGACATCACCACAACGTTGGCATCTAGAAGTTTGGACCACAACTCTAATATTCTGCATAATAGGGTTGGCTCTTGGTTTCACGTTCATGTGATGCAAATAACTTCAATGTCTGCTCCAAGCATCTCTTTGGTCATCTAGACAATTACGTCACGATGCTTCCTTAAGATAGTGATCAGTTTCTCTCGATATTCTCTATGAAATTATAACTAATATGGAATGTCCATTTTGCTTCTTCACATGAAACATGCACCTTATTTAGGGCCTCAGTGGCTTTGAGGACCCTATCTTTATTAATTTCAAACTGGAGTAGATCTTTCTATACGATCTCCACCGCTCACATGTAGCAAGTTCGGGATTGAATTAAATCTCCCGGAATAACAATGACTTGTCCCCCACTAGAGCTTCACAATAACATGATAAATAGACGTTGTTATCTTGAAAGTATTCAAAACAAGTCTTCTAAAAATAACATTGTATGCACTAAGGCTTCTACTATGATGAATTTGGCTAATACCATGTAAAACATTTCTCCTTCTCCCCATGTTGCATACAGGGCGATCATTTTTCATGTCTCATTCCTTTCTTTAAGGAATTCGTAAAGTGGGCTAGAGGTTGTTATTAGTTGATAAGTAACTTGGCCTATATTCTTGAAGACCCTTTGAAGATCCTTTGAAGAGGATGTTGACGAAGCTACTGATATCTACAAGGATGCTACCAAAATTTTAGTCTAAGATTATCGTTGTGATTATGATGACATCATTGAAAGGATTCCACCAGTAGGTAAATAAACATCTGAGACTGTGATGGGGAGTAGAATGGTGTCTTATGTTTGGCCATGACAACTAAGTGAACTTATTTCATCCTTAGTTGCTCCAAGTTGGACTTTCACAGAGCATCAGGTTTGTCTCCTCCAAAAATGAATGGTACAATGCCAACAATGTGTATTAGTCTCACTGGAGTGGGTTCATTACTAGCATCTTTGGAAGGTGCCTTTTCTTGCCCTGTGTGTTAGCTAACAAAGTAAAAAATTCCTCTATCTTTTTTTTTTCTTTTATCAAGTCCTTAATCAAATTTAAGGGGTGTAAACACTCCTCAGAGGCATGGCCATGATCTCCATGGCATGCGCGGTAGCTATTTGGATCACATGTGTAACTTTTCGCCTTTATAAAAAATGAATTTTTTAAGAAGTTTTTATTCTAGATGGCCTCAACAATTTTGGCCATTGATACTTTTAATAGTGTAAATTCAAACAAAGGAAACTGAGATGGTTCCTTTTTTCTCTAAAATCTTCTCCCAACCAAACCCTTATTTATGTTTCTTACTCTTGTTGCTTGAAGTGATTTTCAGGGATGTTTCTGAACTTCTTTCTCCCATAGAAATTTTCTAAGTTGTCGCGATCTACGTAGAGTATTCTTTAGAAATTTTCTCCAAATTCCTTGATAGAAATGTGAATATTAGTGAGCTCCAAGAGTTCAACCAAGGTTCTTGGCTTTTGTAGGCTAAGTGTGTATCTAAATAGACCTTTGTCCATTCCTTATGCCAAGGATTTATGAGTAATAGTGGGTTATAGGTCGTGAACGTCCAACATTTTCTGCTAGAAATGTGTTATAAGACTTCTGAAGTTCTCTGAGGGATCTTGATGGATTTTTAGTAGAGATTAAGAGTTCTTATAAGACTTTCAAACGACAGCGAACTAGGCTAAAAACATTCTCTTGAATTCTCTGAAAGAGGTAATGACTCATGTAGGTAAGTTGTTGAACCAATAGAAAGCTTATTCTTTCAATTTCATAAAGAGTAAACAACATTTCAGAGCATAAATTATCCTTATGAAATAAACAAATGACTTGAAAGAAGCTACATTATAAGTAGGATTTGACTTCCCTATATAGGATTCTAAAGATCAAATCTTAAACTTCCTTGGTGCTTTGGACTTCACAGTATCCATTGAAAATACATTCTCCAACTTTCTTTTCTTTCTTCTTATTCTTCTTTCTTCTTTTTCACGTTCCTTTGTCCCAAGATTCAAAAGATTCACACTCAAGGGGGTATGTTTGTTCCTCTCTTCTTCTTCTTCATATTCCAGCCTCGGTTCAAGAGGCCTTCTGGGTCCTAATCTTGGTAGGTCTCATATGCGAGTCATCGAACTTGATGATCATGTGTACATTCTAGAACATGCTTAGAATGGAATCTAGAGGTTTCTACTCTAGTTTCTTGTATAGATTTCAACATTTGTTCCCTTAACACATTAATATGATAGGTTACAAACTCGTTGGTGCAATGCTTCATACTTTCTTAAAATTCTTCCATAGTCTATAAGATTTTTTTTACAATATTTGAGTATGAACTCAACACTCACAACACCTTTTAGAATATAGGGTCCAATATCGTTCATGAGCTCATACAATTCGAGTGAGATCCTATTTTAGAGGGGAGGTATAGAAGGAAATGGTTGTTGCATTGCTAGACTTCGTGCTCTTTACTCTCCCTTCCCAAATACGAGAGAAAATAAAAATTATAAAAGTACATCTCATACGGTACTCCGCCTTTCCATGATGTCTTCATGGAAAGATCACAACATGAGTGTCAGGCAGAGCCATAAATAAAGATAGACACATGTACACCTATGTAATGATAATATTCTTTAGACCACTTTGGCAGGAGGGCTCAGTTCAACCATTTTGGCAGGTGGTCTTGGCTCGTTTCATGCGCCTCTGAGGACCCTAAGGTCTAATGATCCTTACATCTTATCNTTGAGCTATGATGAAGTTTGTAGGTCACAGGAGTCTGAGTTGGGAGTTGCACGAGTTATGGGTCATATAGGTACTAGTTGTTGTCCTGTAAGCTATGATAAGTTGTGATGATGTTTGTAGGTCATATGAGACAAAGTTAAGACTTGCACAAGTTGTGAGTCAAGTAGGTCGTATTTGGCCACATATACCATAAATGTGAGCTATGTGGCATTTGTAGGTCATGGGGGTCAAATTCGGGAGTTGCAAAATTTATGAAAGAACCACGTAAGTCATAGTTACGAGTTGTGATGATGCTCGTAGCTTGTAGGAAATGGAGTAGGGAGCTACACGATTTGTGTGCTACGTCAGTTGCAGTTGTTCACATAGGTCATAGTGGTGAGTTGCGATAACGTTTGTAGTTGTTCACATAGTCGATTGTATGATTCATGAGGATATGTATTCCTTAACAGATCGATCTAGCTTGTAACAGATTCTAATTCAACATTTATGTCTTCAAATTCTTCAATGGCCTACCAAAGTAAGGTTACATACCATTTATTGTAGAGACCTCCTTTGAAAAGGAGATGAACAAAATAGTTGTCTTTTTGTGAAATGTGTTCAATCTAATACTTCATTTCATGCTTAATAATATGTTGATTTGATTGACCAAGAAATGAAAGTCAGACATGATGAGCATATGATTTATTCTGCTCATTAATGAAAATCTTAATTTAATGACCAGAGCCTCATATTATATCTGATTATTGGTTGCATCAAAGTTAAGTTGAATAGAATGATACGAGGTGAATCTGGAAAGGCCTTACAACACCATGCCTCCTCTTTTCCTTAACTTCATAGATGTGAGTCTGCATAAAGTGTCCAAAGCTTATTTTTTTCAATACTGATGTCTTCATTCATTGGTCCTTCAGAGAAATTTACCAAACAATTGGCAACTAATTTCGCTTTTATCACCCTTCTAGGCGTATAAATGATATCAAACTTGCTTAGTTCTATCTAACATTTGAGCAATCATCCTGAATGATCGAGCTTGGATAATATCAACCTTAATGGATGGTCAATTATAACATATTTGGTTTAGGCATGAAAGTATGGACACAACTTTCATACAGAGATAACCAATGTCAACATCAGCTTCTCCATGATCATATATCTTCATTTAGGTCCTTGAAGTACTTTGTTCACATAGCAAATGGGAAACTACCTATTTTTTTGTCTATGAGTATTGAGCTGAAAGCCTTTTTTTCGACCCCTATACAGATGAATAAATCTTTTCCTAATTTAGGGCTTTGTAATAATGTGAGAATAACAAATCTTCTATTTGTGTAAGAGCTTGATCACATTCTTTAGCATAAACGAAACGATTAAAGTTATTTGTTGATTAAAAAAATGGAGAGCAACAATCTCCAGACTTCGATATAAAGCTATTATCTCCAGTTACCCACTTCGTCGAGATCTGCATTTCCTTGAGATTCTTTCGAGCTGACATGTCCAATATAACTCGGGATTTTTTAGGATTTAGTTTCATTCCCTCTAGTATGAGTAGGTATCCAAGAAATTTTTCTGAACTTGCTTCAAAAGTACATGTCAAAGGATTAATGTTTAGACTAAACTTTCTTAGACTAGTAAAAGTTTCTTCCAGGTCTCTTTACTTGGGTAATTTATTTTTACTAGAAGATCATTGATATAATTTAATTATTATTTCCTATTTAATCTACAAAAATTACATCCATCAAAATTTGATAGGTTGCACCTTTATTTTTAAGCTGAAAGGCATTGCGTTCTAATATGACACTTATTCCTTAGTAAAGAAGGGAATCATTTTCACATTATTAGGATTCATGATGATCTGGTGGTAGCCTGAGAATGAATCTAAAAAACTCATGAATTAATGCCCTACTGCTAAGTTGACCAACATGTTGATCTGAGGTAGTGGACGACTATCTTTTGGGCATGTTGCATTGATGTTGGTAAAATCAACATAGATTCTCCACTTGTTGACATTTGACATCACCACAATGTTGGCATCTAGAAGTTTGGACCACAACTCTAATCTTCTGCATAATAGGCTTGGCTCTTGGTTTCACGTTCATGTGATGCAAGTAACATCAATGTCTGCTCCAAGCATCTCTTTGGTCATCTAGACAAAATGTGTCACTATGCTTCCATAAGATAGTGATCAGTTGCTCTCGATATTCTCTATGAAATTATAACTAATCTGGAATGTCCATTTTGCTTCTTCCCACGAAACATGCACCTTATTTAGGGCCTCAGTGGCTTTGAGGACCCTATCTTTATTAATTTCAAACTGGAGTAGATCTTTCTATACGATCTCCACCGCTCACATGTAGCAAGTTTGGGATTGAATTAAATCTTTCAGAATAACAATGACTTGTCCCCCACTAGAGCTTCACAATAACATGATAAATAGATGTTATCTTGAAAGTATTCAAAACAAGTCTTCTAAAAACAATATTGTATGCACTAAGGCTTCGACTATGATGAATTTGGATAATACCATGTAAAACATTTCTCCTTTTCCCCATGTTGCATACAGAGCAATCATTTTGCATGTCTCATTCCTTTCTTTAAAGAATTCGTAAGGTGGGCTAGAGGTTTATTAGTTGATAAGTAACTTGTCTTATATTCTTGAAGACCCTTTGAAGATAATTTGAAGAGGATGTTGACGAAGTTGCTGATATCTACTAGGATGCTACCAATATGTTAGTCTAAGATTATCATTGTGATTATGATGACATCATTGAAAGGATTCCACCAGTAGGTAAATAAACATCTGAGACTATGATGGGGAGTAGAATGGTGTCTTCTGTTTGGCCATAACAACTAAGTGAACTTATTTCACCGTTAGTTGCTCCAAGTTGGACTTTCACAGAGCATCAGGTTCGTCTCCTCCAAAAATGAATGGTACAATGCCAACGATGTGTACTAGTCTCACTGGAGTGGGTTCATTACTAGCATCTTTGGAAGGTGCCTTTTCTTGCCCTGTGTGTTAGCTAACATAGTAAGAAATTCCTTTATCCTTTTTTTCTTTTATCAAGTTTTTAATCAAATTTTAGAGGTGTAAACACTCCTCAGAGGCATGGCCATGATCTCCATGGCATGCTTGGTAGCTATTTGGATCACATGTGTAACTTTTTGCCTTTATAGAAAATGAATTTCTTAAGAAGTTTTTATTCTAGATGACCTCAACAATTTTGGCCATTGATACTCTTAATAGGGTAAATTCAAACAAAGGAAACTTAGATGGTTCTTGTTTTCTCTAAAAGCTTCTCCCAACCATACCCTTATTTATGTTTCTTACTCTTGTTGCTTGAAGTGATTTTCAGGGGTGTTTCTAAACTTATTTCTCCCATAGAAATTTTCTAAGTTGTCGCAATCTACGTAGAGTATTCTTTAGAAATTTTCTCCAAATTCCTTGATAGAAATGTGACTATTAGTGACCTCCAAGAGCTCAACCAAGGTTCTTGGCTTTTGTAGGCTGTGTGTATCTAATAGACCTGTGTCCATGCCTTATGCCAAGGATGCATGAGTAATAGTGGGATATAGGTCGTGAACGTCCAACATTTTCTGCTAGAAATGTGTTATAAGACTTCTAAAGTTCTCTAAGGGATCTTGATGGATTTTTAGTAGAGATTAAGAGTTCTTATAAGACTTTCAAACGACAGTGAACTAGGCTACAAACATTCTCTTGAATTCTCTGAAAGAGGTAATGACTCAATAGGTAAGTTGTTGAACCAATAGAAAACTTATTCTTTCAATTTCATAAAGAGTAAACAACATTTCAGAGCATAAATTATCCTTATGAAATAAACAAGTGACTCGAAAGAAGCTACATTATAAGTAGGGTTTGACTTCCCTGTATAGAATTCTAAAGATCAAATCTTATACTTCCTTGGTGCTTTAGACTTCACAATATCCATTGAAAATACATTCTCCAACTTTCTTTTCTTTCTTCTTATTCTTCTTCTTCTTTTTCAAGTTCCTTTGTCCCAAGATTCAAAAGATTCACACTAAAGGGAGTAGGTTTGTTCCTCTCTTCTTCTTCTTCATATTCCAGCCTCGGTTCAAGAGGCCCCTTATGGGTCCTAATCTTGGTAGGTCTCATATGCGAGTCATCGAACTTGATGATCCTGTGTACTTACTAGAACGTGCTTAGAATGGAATCTAGAGGTTTCTACTCTAGTTTCTTGTATAGATTTCAACATATGTTCCCTTAACACATTAATCTGTTGGGTTACAAATTCCTTGGTGCAATGTGTCATACTTTCTTAAAATTCTTCCATAGTCTATAAGATCTTTTTACAATATTTGAGTATGAACTCAACACTCACCACACCTTTAGGACATAGGGTCTAATATCGTTCAGAGCTCATACAATTCGAGTGAAATCCTATTTTAGAGGGGAGGTATAGAAGGAAATGGTTGATGCATTGCTAGACTTCGTGTTCTTCACTCTCCCTTCCCAAAAATGAGAGAAAGTATAAATTACAAAAGTACATCTCATACGGTACTCCGTCTTTCCATGATGTCTTCATGGAAAGATCACAACATGAGTGTCAGGCAGAGCCATAAATAAAGATAGACACATGTACACCTTTGTAATGATAATATTCTTTAGACCACTTCGGCAGGAGGGCTCAGTTCAACCATTTTGGCAGGTGGTCTTGGCTCATTTGGTGCGCCTCCGAGGCCCCTAATGTCTAATGATCCTTTCATCTTATTCATGTCTAAACCTTTCTTAAATACACATGGCTGTATTTTTATATGCAATATTATAATTAATACCTGATTAAAAAAAATCAACGAACTTATTTAATAAAAGCTTGATGTAACCCGAATATTTATAATATATATATATATATATATATATATATNATATATATAATATATATATATATATATATATATATATATATATATATATATATATGCATAATACATCATAACGCCACATTCGTGATGGAGTCCACTACCTTTCCTTAGGGTGGATAAATATATTATATATATAAATGTTTATTTAAAAAATAAATAGAGCTCTTAATAAGGAACTAAGTATTAAAAAAAGAGGCATTTACATACATACCACCCATTCTTATGTATTTACATATCTAACACCTAAACTTTATTTTTTTACATTTGTATACCCAAATCTTTCATATCATATTCAAAATACCACTATTTTGACATTTAAAAAATGTAATACACCTTCTCATGCATCGATAAAATGGCATGCACATATGTCTCTGTGCGCGCGCGCTTAAAATTTAATTTTTTGTCGCTAGATACTTAAATACATAGGAATTGATTGCTATGTTTGTAAATCAACAAATTGATACCATAAATTATGTAATTTAGGACAAAAAATAAAAATCAATATATGTTTTTAATACCATATGCTCTATAAATAAAGTTTCATAATTATTTATCAAGTACAACTTTTATTAGTCTACCACTAATCATCATGAAAAGGTGCATTACATAAAGTCAAATTAGGTGATGCAAATCCTTGCTTTTGCATTAATTTAAAGACTTAAGTACTTGCATGATTAGCCAGCAAAGTATGGGTCTATTACAGCTAGCATAATTGAGTATTTACATTATGGACCGACCAGACATAAAATATTCAAGTAAAAGAGGTTGTCAACCAAAGCAATTGTTTAATCTAAATACATATTCAAAGTTCTTAGTGGTTATATGAAAAAAGTCTAATTTATCCTCATTTAGATTAAATAGCTTTAAGGTTTTGTTTTGTTTGACATGATGAATTTTGGGTCCAATTATGTTGAAGTTTGTTTATGGTCATAATTATTTTATTTTGCACATTTATGATATACCTAACGATTGAATTGAAAAATATTCAATAAGGCCGATAATTTTTTTTATTTTGAGTTTACAGTGCGAGACAATTATTATTTGATTTTGTTACCGTGTCAGTAACTAATGTGAGTGTATTTGTCGAATAAATAAACTATGATGAAGGTATTGAAAAGCATGTATTAGTCTACGAGTATTCAGATCAAAGAACCAGAATCAACCTTCAGTTTTCACTATAAAGAGTTTTAGAATCTAAGACAATATGAGTAATCGTCAATTATTGAATTTGTTATTGCAAATCTACCAATATGAGACTCCTTTTTTGACCTATTTTGACAGTTCAGTTTTAAGGATTTTAAGATTTTAGGATCATCAATTGAAACCCTATGTTGAGCTTAAGTAGTAGATGTTACTTAAGTGAGCTCTTATCTCGGCCATCACATAACATCTTCCATGAGCAGACATATCAACATGATCAGAAATAGTTTGATATTAAATGATCGTAGGATCTTTTAAGAGTTTGCCTTCGAAGAAGGTAGAATCGGATCAAGCCAAGCCTTACACTTGGTATGAACTCAAGATGACTCTTCTAGGGTCTTCAAATTTTGTCATTTCTTAATCCAATGTTGATTTTGAATGTTTAAAGGAAGTTAACCTTGAATCATACTGAGAAAGTAAAATAAATGTCAAAACCCGACCTAATATAATATATATATCGTAGTAGTTCATGTCAAATCTAGTACGTAACAAATATTTGGAATGAATCTCTTTTATCTTTTAAAATACATTACATTTAATTGATAGCTTATCGTTAATGTATAGCCGAAAGCTTTGGGGTCGTCTTCAACTTTAAGGACTAGACAGTTTGGTAAGATCAATTCGATCGATTGACTCAATTAGAGACATATAACCAATACCTCGCCAATGGCAATCTACATACAAAATGTCCAGCTAGACTGAAGCAGCTCGATCACTCATCAAGAAAGCCCAATTTGCTTAACAAACTAGTCGGCAAAACTATCCACGAGATCAACCTGACCAAGAAGATCAATTCGCATCATGGCCGAGTTGATCGACAGGCACGTTGCCAAAATTATAAGCCTGAAAAAAGATATTTTATAGAAAGTAGTTGTCTATATATGACATTATCAGAATACTACTAATTATAATGCCTTTGCTAGAAGAAACCGTCATTTTTTTTTCAACCGTCAAATTCGAGCATTATTTATGAATGTCATGATCAAATCATTAAGAATTTGATAAAAATAAAAATATAAATTAGGTTTTTATTTTGGATTTAATTTTTTAGTTTGAATTTAAAAAACAAATAAAAGAGAGTGCTAAAATTTTAGATTAATATTATATAAATTAATTAATTAAATTATATATCACTTAATTGCAGAACTAATATAATTAAATCACTTAAAACAAATACTGAGAAGTTGCTTACAATAAACAGATGCATGCATCGTGATTTTTTAATTAGCCAATTCATGTCCACATTCATCCGTTGACCTACATACATGCCCCACAATTTTTATATTTACATATCTAACCTTTAAATTCAAATATTTATATGTAAGCCCCTTAAATCTTTGAAATTACGACAAAAATATCACCATCATTATCATTTTAAAAGTGAAGCACACCAC
>JXCR01054377.1:109957-127586 GCA_002079205.1 Phalaenopsis hybrid cultivar | reverse complement strand
CTCCATAGCATCAACTAATTTGAAGCATTCTCCCTCACCGCTTGACTTACCTCTACTCATCTTCTTCTCTTTGTTGCAAATTAACCAAGAACGAACCTTGCTCCAAGCAAATATCAACAATGCTTTCTTTGTGGGGATCTCTCCAAATAGATGTATTAAAAGAAAATTTAAGGTACTCAGGGGAGGCCAAAATCTTTAAATTTCACACAATTTCAAAGGTGATCTATGGGTTGAAATAAAATCATAGTGCCTGTTCAACAAACTCTGCAAAATTCTTATCGACCTGAACTTTAGAGTAGCACATCTAATCATTTTATCTTCATCTACCACTCATTTGGCACAACNAATAATGAGAACTTTGAAGATGCTATCAAATATTAACTATTAGTTGGTATAGTTATATGTTTAACTAGCACTCAACCCAAAAAAACTTTTGTTTTTCATATTATAAATCAAGATACACAAAACCCAAAAAAAACTAATAAAAACACTCCAGTTTGACAGGTTGTTTTATCATATAAAAATATTAGATTGGAAAAATGATTTAGAAAATATTACATAAGTAAGGTGATTTTTTTAATAAAATATCATCTTAATTAATATGATACTCACCACCTTATTACTTTCCTTTTCTAGTCTTCATGTTTGCATATATAGAGTGTTTATACTCAAATAATGAGATATGCAGCAAAAACATTCAATTCGTGCTTCAAATATGGCTCATTAAGTGATAAACAAATAAAAAAGAAATAATATCTCAATGTGCATCATAGTTGGAATCATTATAAAATAAAAGTTACATTAAAGCAAGCAATCACATAAAAGTGTTTATACTAAAACAATGAGATATACAGCAAAAACATTCAATTCATGCTTCAAATATCACTCATTAAGTGAAAAACAAATAACAAAGAAATAATATTTCAATGTGCATCATAATCTGAATCATTATAAAATAAAAGTTACATTAAAGCAAACACTCGAATAAAGTATCAGATAAACAAATAAAACTAGTCACTCAACTAATGAAAAATACAACTAAAACAACGAGCAATCACAGATATCAAATATAGAGCAAAATTTGTTGATTATAAAAAGAAAAAAATAATCTGTAAGTAAATTAATATGCAATTACAGATTGATGTGTAGAAAAATGCAATTTGTTTAGGAAGGTTTACATACATAATAATCAAAATTATTCTATTTACATATTTAAAACCTCAAATAAACCATTTACATGATATAAAACTTCATCAATTTTCGTTAATTCCTTCAACAAAATCCTCACAGAAGAAGCGAAAAAATGGCGGGTTATGATAATATCTCGCTGGACGACAGGAATTTGTGATGAATCTTGCTGAGAAGGACATCAATAAAACCAGCAGCGTATGAAAGAACAAGGATGAAGGAAATATTAGTAAGTAGAAATAGTATCTCGCTGGGAAAAGAAGATTAAAGGGATCATAAAGGTGTTGAGGGAGAGGAGTACAAAAAAATGGCCATAAGATCTCGCTGGGAAAAGGCGCTAGGATATCACTAATGAGGAGACGGTGACGGGGTTGCTATGAGGGCGTTATTTTGATGCCATTTAACTTTTGGAGTGCTAATTGTGTAAATAGAATAGTCTCAAGTGCTGCGTAAGTAAATCCCCCGCTTAGTTAATGAACAAAATGATATATATGAGTCATCTCTGCCAAACAAGATTACGTCTAAGCTGAAAGATAAGGATTTCAGACACAAAAAAAGCGAAGCACTCCAAGATTCCGGACAACTGTATATGAAAGTTCCTTCAAAGGAAAATAAAATCAAGATGCCGCTGTAAATGCGGAATATGTTTACAAGCTTGTAAGCAACGAAATTAGTCCCAAGCAACTCACGTGATATCTGTACGTAAATTTGTGCGAATAATCTTATAATTAATTAGGGTATCCCTAATCTAGATCAAATTACTGATCCCAATCCAGGAGACAGAAACATATACAGCTTACCAAGCAAATAAAAAATAAAAGCAATTCTGAAACAACCCTAGTTAAACAAGCTGCAGCGTAAGTCCAGAGCAGCCTGCAAGCGAGCTACTGTAGCTCCGTGTCAGATCTGAAGGAGAGACAACTCTGATACATTTCCTTGATAAATTCCAACAGCCATATTAAAATACCGTGATTAATAAGGGGATGTACCACGCAGACAATAAAAATAATCATATATCAAATTAGCAACAATACCCAACAAAAGTTCTCTTCAGAGGCTGAGCCCTCATAATTTTTAAACAAAACTTCTTTAAAAAAAACAAAAACAAGAACAAATCGACTAAATATTCAAACCAAAACCCTAGATTTCCAGCCAATCAAATTTCCTCAAATACCAAGCATAAGACCCCAAATCCCACAACAGAAATAAGCTAAACATCCCGACAAATCAAAGATAAAGATCATCGGCACTCACTGTATCCATCCTCCACCAGGTAGTTGAACGTATGATTATCGCAGTTATAGGTAAACTTGTTATTGCTCGCCGGAAGCTTCTGGAGGCACTGCGACGCAATACTAGTAAAATTTCCGGTAAATTCCGTGTACTCCGCCAAAACCACCGTCCCCCGAGCCACAAAACTATAGATCAGTGACTGCTGACCCATATCAAACAATAACCCTACGCAGCGCCGGCTCCGAACGATCGCAGAAACCCTAGATCCCCACAAATCCGAGAGACAGAAAAGCAGACGTCCGTATTTTCTCTTTCTCCTCCCACAAATGGTGCTGCCGAAGACNTCCGAACGATCGCAGAAACCCTAGATCCCCACAAATCCGAGAGACAGAAAAGCAGACGTCCGTATTTTCTCTCTTCTCCTCCCACAAATGGTGCCACCGAAGAAAATAACCAAGAGTCAAGAATAGTGGCACGCCTCGCGTATTATACTAGCAGGGTGCGTCACGCTGAAGATAATATTCTCAGTGGCTCGAGGTGACCGGCTGTAGCTGGTCACAGCTTGCGCCCTAAATTAGTTGGAATAATCGTTGGGGATTCGGAGGACTGCCATTTGTTTTTAGAAGAATAACGGAAATGCCATTCCGACGTGGATGGATAGGTGATAGGTCGCCGGTGCCGTGCTACCGGTGACGTAGCGACCGATCGGAATTCGGATGGTGCGGCGATTGCGAAAGCCCAACTTTAAATTACATTTTAAAATATAAATTAATACTAATCTATTTTAAAATTTATTGAATAAATATTTGTGAAGTTAGTTTTAGGTCAAGTTGTTATTCGAATAGAGTTGATGATTAAAGTGTGCGTGCGTTTAAATGATCCGTTATGATGCAGTTGTTTCTAGGAAAAATAAGTTTCGTGAGCTGAGTCCACAATTTCACGAATAATTGTAGCAGAGCATTTTGTCATCATAAACATGAATAACAATAAACCCCTTTAACATAAAAACAAAAACTGCATAAACTCATATAAACAGCTGTAGAGCATATGTTTCGCAAGCTTGACTCGACGAGCAGAGGACACTCAATAACGCAAGGAGCACAAATTCCTCACTAAAAACTCGTACAACATGATTTAGATTTACACAAGGCAAATAGACAACAAAAAAATACATGCAACAAAAATATTCTAAAATCACATAATAAAAACTGAGGAGAAGATTGAGGAGTTGAGCCTTGGGCATTTGAAACCGCACGAACCCAAAAATGAGAAGAATAACGAGAATCACAAAGAGAAATATGTCATTAAGATCCGATTTTGATGCCTTCAAAGGAAACACACGTTCAAATGGAACATGATAATCAAGCATCAATAGTTAAAAAAATGAGCGAAGTCTAGTATGGGGAAAGTAAAGGAGAAGACGTCGAAGCACAAGGAGAAAAAATAGAGCAACCAATCTTTTGAAGAAATAAATTTCACATTATGAATGCTCTTAGTTAATAAACATAATTATGGTTAGTAGGCAACAACAATATAACTAGCATAACTGGCTATTGCAAAATGGATATAGCCGCAGCCCTTCTTATATCTTCATATATTTTTGGCACCATTCCTCTTAAACTTAGCAATATTAAGTTTAATTTTAATATATATATATATATAAGATTTAATATTAAGAATAATAAATTTTAAAAATTATATAAATTTGATCGAATCGCCGTGTCTATCACTCAACTGATTCTGTCACGTCACTTTTTTAGCCATAAAATGAGATGCTCCGGTCAGAAGATGAGGTTATTTTGTGAGCCAAAAAATGTTAATAACAAAATTACATTAATTATTATGAAATTTGATAAAAGCTTAAATCTGCCATAACATAATAATTATCAAAATATAAAATAACATAGAAGTCAAAGGAATACGCCTAGAAATGTTTTATTATTATTTATGATGCATGCTAGAAAATTCACGGTGGTTGAGTAATGGATTGTCGTCTTAGCGTTACACGAGAATTCAACACAAACAGGTATAAAAAAAGAAAAGAAGTAAGCAGGACGAGTCACCTCAACTTTTTATGTGGAAAACTCTTGAAATGAGAAAAAACCACGGGGTCTAACCCAATTGAAATAGTTCACTATGAATGATGAGTACACATATACATTATTCTTCTGAATTAGGGAAGATGAAATTACAAAGTTGTACAACTATAATCAGGTTGTTGTTTCTTGTGACAGCAGGTTTCAAGAGTCATTGTTGATTGTTGTGGAGATAGTAGTCAATCGTGAGTGTTGTAGATGATTGCTTCGAAAACATTGATTGGCGAGAGAAGTCATGGTAAACAGTTATGAGAACTATAAATCATGTATATTGTAGTTGTCGAGTGATAATGACGTCCGTAGACCGCAGGGGGTGAAGTCAATAGCGCATGAACTAATGACCATGTAGGTCGTTGGGGCAAATATTGATGGCATTCGTAGGCCGCTGGTGCTAAAGTCGAGATTTGCATGAGCTGAAGAACGTGTAGGTTTTTAGCACATTGATCGTAGTAATGAGCTTTTGTCCTACAAACGAGAGATGTTACTAGATTTTTCAAGTTACAATGTTAACTGACGACATTTGGTCAGCAGTGGTTAACGATGATCGACGTGTGTTGACGACAGCTGGTGGTGGTCGATGACGGTCGGGATAATGTTGAACTTCAGTTTCTTCTCTGAAGCCTCAAGTCCCCCTCCTCATGTGAGAGGTGGGGCTCTATTTATAATATTCTGAATGTCATTAATACAGGAATATTAAATATTTTGATCGGACGGCCCAAAGAGCTTCCCTCGATCATACAACGTTTAATAGATATTTGAGTACATCAATGATGTTCGAATCGAGTGATTTTGGGCTTGTTAGATTTGTCTTGTTGAGACGCTCGATTCGAGTATAAACTTGTCATATTCGACAACCGTTTGACATTCCAAATGTATCTGGAAACCATTTAAATGTGGTTTATTGAGTTGATCTGGGCTTGATTTGACTCGAATTGGGCTAGTTTTTATATCATTAGATTTGTCTCATCAAGCTGGTCAGTTTGACTCTAAGTATGTTGAAATCGGAGCTCTTGATAACTTTTTATCAAGATTTGAATGTTTCTTACTTAAAATAGTCTCGAAATTCGTGTTGGACGATGAAAATTTATTGGTCACGTATCAATTTAATAAATAAAAAAACAAAGTAATCATTAATGATTGTTTAATTAGTTTTGATTTTTATTTTACAAATTTATAATACTAAAATAAATATAAGTAAGATAAAAAAAGTGAGCACCAATCAAATATTTAAGATTAATTTATGACGCTTGTAAACTTATTAAATAAATTACACTATGAATATATTAAAATGTATTTTTTTATTAACCTTAGGTGATGAAAAAACAAATAAGTACAAAAAATTAATAGAATGAAAATATAATTTCCTTAGCCATGAAACATTAATAAAATAATAGTGTTAATTATTGTTTACTTTATTTTGATATTTATTAAATAGTATTACCTTGTTATTTAATATTTCGATTATTATTAAATAATGCTAAATTTATGGTATATATTCATTTCTAATACATTTATCTATTATTTTATTTTATTTTATTTATTTATATGTAAATTTTAAATATGGTACTTTTTAATATTTTAAAGAATAAAAATAATATTATATAAAAATAAATTATTCGTAAATTAAAATAATTATTTAGAGTTTTAAGATAATTGTTGGTGTCCGGTTTAGTCAGTGAGATAATTTAAAGAAAGATTTACATCCTCAATTCATGTGCTCTTACATATCTAATACATATACTTCAACTTTTACACAAATATCACATTACTTATATGTGAAAAGGTTCATTTCACATTTTAAAGTCAAATTATTGCGTGCGTAGAGCGCACGCAGAGCGGAGAGCACACACAAAGCTGCATGCGCTCTCCAATCACAACTGCACATCACGACTGTATGACAGTGGGTCCTGGGTCGCACTGTCATAATGGGCTGTTGTATGACAGTGGAACCCCACTGTCATACAGCCGCGATGTGCGGCTGTGATCACTCCCTTTTAAAAGGTTAAAACTGATAATATTTTTTTACTTGAAATGAAACTTTGGGTGGTATATTAAAAAAACAAAGTTTAGGAGCTATAATGTAAATAAATAGAAATTGGGTGGCGTGTACACTTAAGGATATCATATCTCTCTCTATTTGTCATAAACCCTAATGAATATATATATATTCTCAATTTATAAATATTATTTTTATTTGTTATATTTTAATATTAAAATTTTGAAATATTCTAGTCTTAGAACTTTTCCCAATATTAAACTCTTATTATCATATACAGGAAAACTCATGATGATAAAATGTGAGATTATCCTCTTAATTTTATATGAATATCCAATACTCTTGCAGATAAAAATAATAGTTAGACAAAAGTCAACTGTCTACGAATAGTTCAATTGCAAATAAGGTAGTTAAAAAAGCTCATTATTCGCGAACAGCTCGTATTCAGCTAATATTCAGCTAGTTAAATAGCATTTGTTCGTTCTTGTTTGACTCGTTTTAGCTCGAAAAAAAAAATCATATTATTATTTATATAATAATAGCATGTGTGGTAATGAGGTTATGTGTCTTTTTTTGCATAGATTTAGTCTGAGCCCAAATCCAACAATCGACATATATTTTTTTCATTTAATTTTAATGAGTCAATTTCAAGCCGAACAAAAGTCGAACACGAACAATAATATCTAAATCGAGCTGAACATGAACACACTATTCACTAGCCGATTTCGAACACGAGCAATTTCAAATGAGCCGAACATGAGCCAAGAATGAGCTCGCTCAAACTCCGTTCGTTCACAACCCAAATTGCAAATGTGCAATCAAAGATAATATTCCGACATCAAAGGTAAAGTATCTACAAATGGTGCATTATGATTAAAAAATTGCAATGGGAGGATGTAGGAAGATATAGAACAAGCATGCTCAAGTGAAAAGTAAAGCTCTAATAACAATAGTCGAGTGATTATAGTTCAATGTTTGGGGCGATTTTACGCAAGTGGTGGGAGCTTGTCGGTGATGTCAATCTAGTGACGATGGCCAAGTGGCAAAGATTCGAGGATGCTGAACAAACAATAGAGATCCGACAATGATATGTAGGCAATTACATGGTTATTATGTATATTCCCATTTATTGCAGAGTTTAGCAAAATATAAATGAAAATTTATTTATTATTCTTAATGCTAGAAATATAAGTTTTATAATCACAATACTCCTCAAATCAATTATTATAATAAATTCAATCATAATTCATCTTTAGGGGTTTTTCCATAGGAAGTTCTTTACGAAGAATTAGGCAGGTGTGCGCTCCCGTTTAGTCCACCTCAAGCAACTCCAATAGAACGTTTAAGCCTAAAAGGTCTACAAAAATAGAGAAGCTATTTTTCTCAAGGGGCATGCATGCCACATAATTCTTTTGTATTTACAAATCTAACCTCTAAACTTTCATATTTACATCATTACATTCACATCACATAAATCTTTAGCATAGCACTTCTTATGCATATGTTTATAACATCCGAACATCATAAGCATTACGTGTTAGATATATAAAAACGTAAAAAGTATGTGGTATGCATGTAAATTCCCTTTTTTATTATTATTATCAGTATAAATATTTAATATAACGACTACGTATTACATTTCTTACAATAATTAATTAAAGCTCTGTTTGGCGCTACGGTTTCGGTGCAGTGGGTTTGGAAAGAACGACACAGTGGCTTTGGTGCGGAAAGGAATGTAAACACGGGCCGTAGGTAACTCCGGCGGTCCGCGTATTTTATTTTGTTTTTCTCCTCTATGCCCTTCGCGTCTCTGGCCGATATTTTTGGTGTCGTTGCACGTTCCTGTGCCACTCTCGATATCTCTCTCTTGTCTGTGCTACCTCTCTCGAGGCGTCTCTCTCACATCTCTGCTGCCTCTCTCAACCCTTCTCTAGCGTCTCTGCCGCTCTTCCCTTCCTCACGGTATCCTCTATCATTACTATTGCAACTTATGGATGATTTGAAATGTGTGGCTTTCTCAATGCNCTAGTGTCTCTGCCGCTCTTCCCTTCCTCACGGTATCCTCTATCATTACTATTGCAACTTATGGATGATTTGGAATGTGCGGCTTTCTCGATGCGTTGGATGGCTTTGCTCTACATGTAAAATTGATTTTATGCTATTAGGATGATGGGATCAAGGTTTTTGGTATCATATACCATTCTTTTTGTTGTTTGTGCTTCTTGCCCTATCCAGTTTGCGGTTTCACGGTATTTTGTCTTGCTTTTTTTTTTTTTGTTTATGGCTCCTGAAATGAATGAATCTTGAATTTGAGGGCCCTAGAATGGCTGCAATTGAAATATGTGGCATCTAGCATACGATTTTTGGGGCCCATGTGGATTTTGGAGACCGGGAACGTTTTTTGGTTTTATTTTATTTTATTATTTATTTTATTATTTTATTATTATTTTATTATTTTTACCTTATTTTTTGTCGTCTTTAGGCGGTTTGCCCTCTTTCTCGGATCTGCGGTTTTGATGAAAAACTAAAAAAATTTTGAAATTTGTTGCCCTTGAGAAATTGATAGAGCGGCATAGTGGACAGGTATGAGAAAATCTGTGAAGGTGATGTGCATGCGTTAGAATGTTTCAAAAATGCTCCTGGAAGCTTTGTGTGGTTGTGTGTTATTGTTGTGTTAGTATGTTAGTGCGGTGGAGTTGTGGCAATGGTGTGTGTGCATGGGAGTGGTGTGTAGGTGTTGTGTGCGGTGGTGGTGTGCTTGGTGTTGTTAGTGGTGATGTTGGTGTTTCTGATAATGCTGATGGTGTGTATTGATGCTGGGGTTGGTGATGTTGGTTGTGTAGGTGTTGATGTTAGGGTTGGTTCTGTTGGTGTTGTGTGTTAATGCTAGGGTTGGTGATGTTGGTAGTATGTGTTGATGTTGGGGTTGATTCTGTTGGTTATGTGTGTTGATGTTAGGGCAGGTGTTATTGATGTTGGGGTTGGTTTTGTTGGTTGTGTGTGTGTTGATGTTGGGGCTGGTGCACGTGATTTGTTGTGAAGTTTCCTTTCAGTTGGCTTCTCAAATTATGGTTTACTAAATGACATTTTGTTTTTCATGTGCTATGCATTTATGTTGTTTGGTGATTTTTCATGTTAGTATCGTCATGATAAATACAAAAGAAACTATTTTGTTCGCCATCTGGGATAAAGATGTCAAAATTTATATGTGACATTTGGCTTAAAGAGGTGAAATTGAGGAATAGTCCAACAACCTATTTTAATAAGAAGGATTGACAAAATACTATTTAAAATTTCAAGGAAAGTACATGAAGGAAGTATGATAGAGTGCAACTAAAAAAACAAATAAGATCAATTAAAAAAGGATTGAAAAATTGGAAGAGAATTTAAGCGAGGATCCACGAGCTTAAGTTGGGATCCGATAAAGCGAACAATTGAAGCTTCAAAAGAATGGTATGTCTAGAAATTGGAGGTGAGCATTTATGAAACGTTCACTCTTATTATCAATTTTTAATTTTGTAGATGAATTAACAAATCTATCTCCCATTACTTTGTAGGTGGTCCCTAATACGAAAAAATTAAATACAATAACATCGAGCCTGAGCTGGAAGACAAGTTAGACCGTATGTTTGGTGGAGTTGTGGCAACGAATAATAATGCATGGGCCCCAAGTGAGGGAAGGTTTGTTGCCATCGCTGAGAACTTGTATGTTGAACGAACAACTAACTCCAATGAAGGCCCTAGCCCGAACCTCAATGAAGATGAATCCACCAGCCGTTGAATGTGATACTTTCATTAGAAGCCAAATTTGACAATTGGTTGCTTCATGCATCAATAACGCTGACACATCACAAACAACATCCATTCAGGAAATTATGTGACTTCTTGAGGCAACACCAAAAATTTATGAGGACGTGTCATTGTATTTGTTATCTATGAAGTTGTTTGAAAACCTGAACCGAAGATAATTTTTTATGAAGATGACCCCTAATAGTTCACCTGAAATTCATTTTTTTTAGTTGGACATTTTATATTTGTTTTTCGTTGGGTGTCTTTGTATTTGTTTTGTATGAAGTTGCTTGAAGACCTGAGCCAAAGATAATTTTTTATGAAGATAACCCCTAATAGTAGGGTCAATTATTTATGCTATTTTCATGTCGAGACACTTGAAATTCATTTTTTTTAGTTGGACATTTTATATTTGTTTTTCGTTGGAACACCACCTATGTTGCTGCGGATACTTGATTTTTCATTGAGATGTTGTTAATGTTGCTTTAGATTTTTATTTTTGTTTATTATTCGCTTCTCTAATTTATTTATGATTAGTTTTCGTTCAAATAATTTTTGCATAGTAGCTAATTCGGTGATTCTTATATTTATAGCTAACATAGACTCTGAATAACATTGATGAAAGTAGAGAAAGACGCAAAAGAAGAATTGCAGCTGCGGTGAATTTGATATCAGAGTATTATAACTCATACATAACTCACTCTCTTTGCATGACATCTTCATATATTGGTGATAAGTGGGTTGGGGAGTTGCTTGTAGAACACCCAACAAGATTCAATAATATGCTTCGTATGATACAATCCATATTCATCGATCTCTTGAAGGAACTATAGAGGAATCATAGACTTCATGACTTATCCAGGATGAATTCAAGGGAAATGTTGGCAATAACCCTCAACATTTTATTACAGAATAAATCTATGAGATGAGTCATAAAACGATTCCAACACTCATCTGAAACAATCAGTAAATATTTTTAAGTTGCGTTGAATGCTCTAGCCAGTCTTTCATCACAAATTATCAAATCAACTGAAATCTCCCATAGAGATTTAAGAACCGGACTGAACCGACAGGTTCAGCTGTGAATTGATCGTCCAATCATCTCGGTCCACTATAAGAATCATTTTTTTATGGAACTGAGATTGAACTGATCAGAATTGGGTTTGAATCGACAAACCAACCTAGTTTTTAAAAAACATAATGGCTAAAATATTATCCGACCAAAAATAAGATATTTAGATTAAAAATAAAGAAAATATTATGTCTAATATTTTTTATTTAGAATATTGTTTGAATAATCAAAAAATTGTATTAAATTAAAATACTATTTGCTAAATAAATAAAAATTATATTAAAATATCATAATTGTTACGTCGCTCGGTTCAGTCTAATATCAGGTTTAACACTGGTTTAATCCTTGAATCTTGAATATTTCTTCTAAGAGAATATTTCCTTCTTATGTTTCGAGACCTACTCCGGTTTTCAGTTTTCATAATTGTTACTCCGGTTCAGAATAAATCTATGAGATGAGTCATAAAACGATTCCAACACTCATCTGAAACAATCAGTAAATATTTTTAAGTTGCGTTGAATGCTCTAGCCAGTCTTTCATCACAAATTATCAAATCAACTGAAATCTCCCATAGAGATTTCAGATGCCCCGTTGTATAAGTCACTCGGGTACGAAAAATATGTTCAACAAGAGATACTCATTCTTAAGTGGTGTCATTGAAATGATATTTGAAGTGTGGAAGAAGAAATGAGTCATACTTCATAATATGCTTACATATTTGTTTCCCTAATTAGTGCATATTGTGATCACCATGATGACTCTGCACTACTACATTATGCGACATCCATCACACAACAACATTGACTTTAACATGGCTTGTGAAGATCAATCACATGTCATTGTTGAAGCATATGAATATCATCTTGGACAATTTTTATCACATGTCGAAATTCATTTGCCTAAGACTGCACCGAGAATAGGGAAGGTGCAAGCGAGATGATAAAGTTGAAAAAGCGAATCGCAAATGATATAGTTGAAGGTTATATTGAGGGAATATATGTTTTTGTAGCTACTTAAGTTGTAACGTGTTGTGAAAATATTTACTGTTTGTTGTATCAGTACTTTTATACAAATAATGTATATTTTGAATCTCAATTTTTTTTTACAAATTTTATACATGCATTCCTTCCCACTTGGATGTCCGAAGAGATAACCGTGAATATAATATGTAATATTAATTTTTATTGCATGTTTTTTTTTTTGTTTCGGAGGTCTATAATAAAACATTCGACCTTAAGAATTCTTCTGGATTACCTATATGTCGCTATTGGTTTTGCTACATGTGAAATTCCAAAGAAGACAACTGAGTTCCTCTCATTTTTCAATGTTATGGCTTTTAAGGTTCTTTTGGATGGACTTATTCGGTGATATGCATATGTGACATACACGAGCTCGGTATTACGTAAGGTAAAGATAACAAAAAACCTTTTTTTTTTATAAGGTATGTTGTCTTCTTGTAGTGACAAATTCTTTAGTTTATATATTGTGTTCTCTGAGACATCACAACTGCATAAAACTTTAAGTAATTATTTCTATTATTCATTTTCAATAATGTTGCATCTAAAGGTATGTGTTTTGTGATTTTAAGCCTTCAGGAAAAATGAGCTCGAGGAATTCCAGTACCTCCAGAGCATTGTACTGCTACTGCGGACTAAAATGTTCTTTGCTTACTTCGCGACAGCCACATAGCTACAAAAGACAGTTTTACAGCTGTCTGAGGAGAAGAGCAGAATGTTGTGACTTTTTTAGGTGGGTGGATGGGTTGGAGGATTCTGCCGCAGATAGTGATCGGGCAACGAGAGTTTCCTTGAAAGACGCATTATCTCGTGACATAAACCAAGTGCATTTTAAAACAATATTATAATATTATTAATTGTTATTCTAACTGTTTTTTTTTTCGTGTTTTTCACTATTTAGTGAGGTGTCTTTTCTTATTTTGTAATGTTCGAATTAAATATTTACTTTCAAGTATGTAATGTGCTAGTATGAACAACTATGTTATAAACAACACTATAGTACAGAGGTAGAAAAATCATTTGTTCAGAAACAACTGCAGCACAACTATTTCAAAACTAAAAAACAAACAAACATACAGTCAGTTTATCTGCAACAACTTCCTGCCACAACTACAATGCAACGAATTTTAAATAAGCTACAGCTGCCCCAAACAGACCCTAAATCTAACCGTAAAAACTGCATTCCAACATCAAAACTTTTGATGCGTCTGAAGAAGAAAGCTTTTTAAAAATTGCCTCAAACTGAACCTAAGCTGAGAGATAATAAAATATTTTTCCCCATTAATGCATAGATAAACGACCATCCAAATTATCAGAATAATATCAGCTGANGGGATAAAGATGTCAAAACTTATATGTCACATTTGACTTAAAGAGGTGAAATTGAGGAATAGTCCAACAACCAATTTTAAAAATGAGAACTGACAAAATATTATTTAAAATTTCAAGGAAAGTGCATGAAGGAAGTATGATAGAGTGCAACTGAAAAAACAAATAAGATCAATTAAAAAAGGATTGAAAATTTTGAAGAGAATTTAAACGAGGATCCACGAGCTTAAGTTGGGATCCGATAAAGAGAACAATTGATGCTTCAAAAGAATGGTGAGTCTAGAAATTGGAGGTCAGCATTTATGAAACATTCACTCTTATTATCAATTTTTAATTTTGCAGATGAATAAACAAATCTATTTCCCATTGCTTTGTAGGTCGTCCCTAATACGAAAAAATTAAATACAATAACATCGAGCCTGAGCTGGAAGACAAGTTAGACCGTATGCTTGGTGGAGTCGTGGCAAAGAACAATAATGCGTGAGCCCCAAGTGAGGAAAAGTTTGTTGGCATCACTGAGAACTTGGATGTTGAACGAACAACTAACTCCAATGAAGTCCCTAGCCCGAACCTCAATGAAGATGAATCCACCACCCGTTGAATGTGATGCTTTCATTAGAAGCCAAATTTGACAGTTGGTTGCTTCATGCATCAATAACCCTGACACATCACAAACAACATCCATTCAGGAAATTATGTGACTTCTGGGGGCAACTCCAAAAATTTATGAGGATGTGTCGTTGTATTTGTTCTCTATGAAGTTGCTTGAAAACCTGGGCCGAAGATAATTTTTTTATGAAGATGACCCCTAATAGTAGGGTCAATTATTTATGATATTTTCATGTTGAGACTCGTGAAATTCATTTTTTTTAGTTGCACATTTTATATTTGTTTTTCGTTGGGACACCACCTATGTTGCTATGGATATTTTATTTTTCATTGAGATATTGTTAATGTTGCTTTAGAATTTTATTTTTGTTTATTATCAGCTTCTCTAATTTATTTATGATTGGTTTTTGTTCAAATAATTTTTGCACAGTAGCTAATTCGATGATTCTTATATTTATTAGCTAACATAGACACAGAATAACATTGATGACAGTAGAGAAAGACGCAGAAGAAGAATTGCAACTGCGGTGAGTTTGATGTCAGAGTATTATAACTCATACATAGCTCACTCTCTTTGCATGACATCTTCATACATTGGTGATAAGTGGGTTGGAGAGTTGTTTGTAGAACACCCAACAAGATTCAATAATATGTTCCGTATGACACAGTCCATATTCATCGATCTTTTGGAGGAACTATAGCGGAATCATAGACTTCATGACTTATCTAAGAAGAATTCAAGGAAAATATTGGCAATAACCCTCTACATTTTATTACAGAATAAATCTATGAGATGAGTCATAAAACGATTCAAACACTCATCTGAAACAATAAGTAGATATTTTTAAGTTGCGTTGAATGCTCTAGCCAGTCTTTCATCACAAATTATCCAATCAGCTGACCCAACATTCGAAAGGACTCCCATAGAGATTTTAGATGACCAGTTGTATATGTCATATTTTCAAGTAAATCTATTTATCCATTACTTCCACATCTCAAATGAATACAATAATTTACATACCCTTGTTAAATTCTTTAGAATTGTATTATAGCGATCGATGAAACACGCGTGAATGTCTGTATTTCGAATAATGAAAATGTTGCACTCATTGGGGGATGTGAATCACCCACACAATGTCATGTCAGTATGTGACTTCAACATGTGTTTCATTTTTTGTTACAACTGGTTGGGAGGGGGGAGCATAAGACAATTACATATTTAAATTTGCCAGAAGAATTAAGAAATACAACTTTGCTCATCCACCTAAAGATTTGCTCGAGTCTCAAGTAGTCAAATATTATTTTCACTACAGTACTAACCATTGTATCTATGTCAAATAGATATTATTTGTTTGATATTGAATATCTGTTACAAAGAGGGTATATCAAACATTTTTTAGATACCAAATATCACATTCTTGACTTCAACAGAGCTAGCCAAGTCACTCGGGTAGGAGAAATATGTCAACAAGAGATACTCATTCTTAAGCGGTGTCATTGAAATAATATTTGGAGTGTGGAAGAAGAAATGAGTCATACTTCGTAATATGCCTACATATTTGTTTCCCTAACAAGTGCATATTGTGATCACCATGATGACTCTGCACTATTACATTATGCGACATCCATCACACAACGACAATGACTTTAACAGGGTTTGTGAAGATCAATCACATGTCCTTGTTGAAGCATATGAATATCATCTTGGACAATCTTTATCACATGTCGAAATTCATTTGCCTAAGACCGCACCAGGAATAGGCAAGGTGCAAGCGAGATGATATAGTTGAAAAAGGGAATCACAAATGCTATAGTTGAAGGTTATATTGAGGGAATATATGTTTTTGTCGCTACTTAAGTTGTGATGTGTTGTGAAAATATTTATTGTTTATTGTATCAGTACTTTTATACAAATAATGTATATTTTGAATCTCAATTTTTTTACAAATTGTATACATGTATTCCTTCCCACTTGGATAACCGAAGAGACAACCGTGAATATAATATGTAATATTAATTTTTATTACATGTTTTTTTTTGTTTCAAAGGTCTATAATGAGACATACGACCTTAAGAATTCTTCTGGATGACCTATATGTCGTTATTGGTTTTGCTACATGTGAAATTCCAATGAAGACAACTACGTCACTCTCATTTTTCAATGTTATGGCTTTTGAGGTTCTATTGGATGGACTTATTCAGTGATATGCATATCTAACATACACGAGCTCGGTATTACGTAAGTTAAAGATAACCAAGAAACCTTTTTTTTATAAGGTATGTTGTCTTCTTGTAGTGACAAATTCTTTGGTTTATATATTGTGTTCTCTGAGACATCACAACTGCATTAAACTTTAATTAATTATTTCTATTATTCATTTTCAATAATGTTGCATCTAAGAGTATGTGTTTTGTGGTTTTAAGCCTTCAGGAAAAATGAGCTCGAGGAATTCCATTACCTCCAGAGCATTGTACTGCTACTGCGGACTAAAATGTTCTTTGTTTACTTCGTGGCAGTCACATAGCTACGAAAGACAGTTTTACAGCTGTCCGTGGAGAAGAGCAGAATGTTGTAACTTTTTTAGGTGGGTGGATGGGTTGGAGGATTCCGCCGCACATAGTGATCGGGCATCGAGAGTTTCCTTGAAAGACGCATTATCTCGTGACATAAATCAAGTGCATTTTAAAATAATATTATTATATTATTAATTGTTATTCTAACTGTTTTTTTTATTTTAATTTTCGTGTTATTCACTGTTTAGTGAGGTGACTTTTCTTATGTTGAATGTTCGAATTAGATATTTACATTCAAATATGTAATGTGCTAGTATGAACATATCTGTTATAAACAACACTATAGTACAGAGGTAGAAAGATCATTTGTTCAGAAACAGCTGTAGCACAGCTATTTCAAAACTAAAAAAAAAACAAACAGATAGTTTATTTGCAGCAGCTTCCTACCACAGCTACATTGCAATGACTTTTAAATAAGCTACAGCTGCCCCAAACAGACCCTAAATCTAACCGTAAAAACTGCATTCCAACATCAAAACTTTTGGTGTGCCTGAAGAACAAAGTTATTTAAAAATTGCCTCAAACTGAACCTAAGCTAAGAGATAATCAAATATTTTCCCCCATTAATGCATAGATAAACGACCGTCCATATTATCAGAATAATATCAGCTGGATTAACAGCAAATCAACGAACAAGATTGAGCAAACTAAAATTTCAAACCATCTCATCACGTTGAAGTAACATAAAATAACAAATCAGTCCAAGTAAAGAAATGTACAAAAAAAA